>CM060861.1:4512477-4637156 GCA_030737845.1 Acorus calamus | reverse complement strand
TGGTGGTGGTAGTGATTTATGTTAATGGATTGAAATACCCTCCTAATAAACACATATGTTAAGTGGTCAATCAAATACACTTATCTAAATAATTACATAATATTTTTTGCTGAACCAAACACTTTTTTTTAAACTCCTTAAAGATTATCAACATAGTCTCTTTCTGCACTTATTAATCAGTATTTAAAATCCGCATTCCACGACACTAAACGCCACCATAGATGAGTTCGTCAGATGACTTTTTTACCTCTACATAAAAAGTCTCTCTCTCCTCTCACCATGGTTGAAACCTTGAAAGCTATTCCCTTCTTCTGCATTACCCATTCATCACTGTTTCTATTTTTCTCATTTAAACCGAACATTGATCAAGGGTTTTTCTCATTTCAAATCCAACTCCCCCAAATCCAAATACTTTCTCCCTCTGATGCCAAAAAACCCAACCATTCAAATCCCTACTTTTTAGATCTATTTATCGATTCTACTTTCAATCGCATCAGAGACAACGAGGGTCATGAATGATCGAGCACCCTCAAATAAAAAACATTCTCCATTGTCTCTAGATGATACGATCTAACACATCTGATCAAATCCCGCGAAGAACAATGAGAGGGTGTTGCAAACCAAGCGGTGACTTGATCTGTGGTGCTCAATCGAGCCATTGGTGGCGGAGATGTGGAGGAGGAGCACTTGTTGTCGGATCCAGAGGAGTTGGATTTGCGGAGCGACGCGTGAGAGGCAGAAGCTGTTCGATCGGGCCAGCGTTTTCGGTGAGTGGAGCAATTGACCTTCTCGGTTGTGTTTGTTTTGAATTTTATGTATGCTAGTATAATTTTTAAGGGAAATGTTACACTTAGTTATTCCTGCAGTCAATTTTGCAGTCCCAACACACTTAATTTTTTTTTAAAAGTATACACATGTTTTTTTTTTAATAAAAAAAATACACAATCGAATGAATTGAGTGTTGTCAATTTTGATGTCCCAACACACTTCAATAATGAGGTATGCTTTATTGTATTAATTTTTAGTATGCTTATTTTACATGACATTATATGCATGTTTTGAATAAGTATTGTCATGTTTAGATCGATTATTTATCCAGGCTTGTTCAGACAAAGTAGTGTATAGGAGACATTTTTAATGACATCATACCATGACATATATGATGGACAATGAATTCCCCATATTTTGTTTCACCTCCGAGGAGAAAGATCTTTGGCATGAAGAATCCTTAATCAATGAGGATCCCCTCACGACGGCCGGTTCCTAAGGACAGATGATGTAGCCACTGGGACATATGATGTGAGATGCTCTCGTACTGATGACAACATGACATTGATAACCTCTCTGGATTTTTTTGATATAGCAACTTTGCAAGGGAGCTTTTCATAGGCAGATTATAACCTGAGCCTGGCATAACTGGTTTATCGAGAACAATTCTTTTGATTGATAACCGTATCAGATCACATCGACAACCTGGTTGGTGTAGTGATATGATTCAGTTACTCTTAAAACGTTTTGATGCTCCTGTTGAATTGTTAATGCAACACATTTTGGACAACCTGGCTGGTCAAACAGATTTTATAGATGGTCGAATGAAGGTCATGTGATCTCATCCATTTGGAATGATTGATCAGGTAGCCAACTAGGCATTGAATGGATACTTTTTAAGAATAATAGAATACAATATACATAGTCAGAGGATGAGAAACCAAAACAAAGAAAAAATAAAAGGAAACCAGTAGTTGAACGGATACAATTACATTTTCATTTTTAGTGTTATGATGTTATATAGTTTTTATTTGTTTGTTAGCCATTTTGTACCCCTTTGGTAGTGTGTTGAATTTTTTTTTGCCAAGTATACCACAATACAAAGTTTGTAGTGCCTATGAGCTTAAATCTATTTTATCTTTGGAAACTTGATAAGTTTGTCTTATTATATAAACCACTTTTATCTTTGGCTAACATTTTGTATACCATCTTTACATCTAACTGAAAATTGCAAATGCATGAGAGAGGAGAGGGGTCATTGATGCACATAATCTTTTTATCAATATTTCATATAGGAGTGTGTATATGTATTTTTTAATACTAGTGGGTGAAAAAATGGTAGAAATTTTAATCCATCTCTCATATGGACTAATTAAACCACTGTTTGAGGATAAAAACAATATTCTAAATTTCTAATGATAAAATCATTCCAACCAAATAGATATTCTCAGTATTAGAATACCGTTATCAATCAATAAATATGCACCTGCTAAAGGTGGCCTTTAGGATTTGCTAAGTTTGTTAGGATTAGATTTTGAATTATTTATAGGAAGTTCTTTGTAATCTCTATAAGAGGGAACTCATAGCAATGTTTAAAATATCGATTTTATCAATATATCAAAAAGGGTCCAAATCCACATATTGGTGTTGATTTTTTTTTGATGGGAAATAGAAAAAAATGAGAAAAATAAGAAAAAAATATCAAAGAAGCCAAAAACAGAGAAAGATAATATACATATTTATAGATGAGTATTTTTATTGAGTTGTTGAGGTGGAAATGATATTGTGGGGCATTTATCGGTTTAGAAAAATCAGAGACCTAAATTATAAAAAAATTTGGGAGCATAAATGTATTGAAATCTCATTTGTAATGTAATAATTATAATCATTTTAAAACAATGTTTCCATACATAGCATACCAGAGAATATTTTAGTTGCAATTATAAAGTAATTTATATATAGTACATTTCAAATTTTAACATATACTTTAATCAAATTTAGTTTAAATACATTGCAAACAATCTAAGAAACCTATGATATTATACAATAGGTTGTTTCATTATTATTACAAAGCATTACAAACCTCTTCTTTTCATACCCACCACAAAAAAGGAAAAATGCAATTTCTTGTGAGAAATTGATGAGAAATTCAATTTCTCGGGAGAGCCACGTGTCCAAGCACCGATAAACAACATGCATGATAATTATATGATGATAATATAATAATCTTGAGTGTTTCTTATTAGTGAATTTATCAATTGATTTAAGCAACTCACTCAATTTCGTTTCCTGGTTGTTTATAACCAGGTCTTAGGGTTGTTGAGTGGGGTGCACATTGAATCATTTACACCCGTCGATTGAGGACTTCTTAGATCACAACATTCAGTAATCATAATGATTGTTACTGATTATTTTATGTCTTATTTTTAGTTATAATAGGCTCTCACATAAATGATTATGTTAAATATGTCAATTCAGTATTTTATTTCCATATTTCAAGCCTTTTGAGATTTTGTTGGATTATTTACGTTACATTACAAGTATTAATTATCGCTAACATTTTGACTCTATTGTCGATACGATTTAATTATAAATTGAAATAAATTGTTGTAATATATTATTATCTAACATACATTCTGATGCACGACTGCTCGGATGGGGACAAAGGAGTTTCGCCCAGACGCACACGTTAACGCCAGAGAAGATTAGTGTGAAACTAGTTTTTTCCCACGCACGATGTGCGTGTAAATAACAAATATATTTTTAAAAAATGCCCATAATCAATATACTCCATTTTTTAAATTAATTTATATGTGATATAATATATCATGATATATATACACAAATGATATAATGAAAATTTTAATAATGATTAAATGAGTTTTTTATGTATATAACCCTCCACAACCATATATTGTAAGATTACTTCATTTGAAATTTTCAAACCAACAATATCGCTCAAATGGATTTTAAAAAATAATGTTTATGTACAATTCAAATTTTTTTTAAATCTCCCCATTTGAGTTAGGATTTTACCGTTCAGGTTCAATTTGGACTCGAATTCTGAACAACATGAATTTAATATGGGTTGAATAAGTTAAAAAGAAATAAGATTAAAAAGTAATAATATATTTTTATTTTTTCACATGGATAAGTTAAAATAGATTTAAAAATTGTAATTTAAAAACTGATAAAGTATGAAAAAATAAATTCAACCAAAAAACCCTAAATTCAAACTCAAAAACTTATGCATAAAGGTTAAATAAATTTATTCAATGTTAAGAACCCACATAAATAAACTAATAACTTATCATGAAGTCTCCATCCACCACTGACATCCGAACCATGCAATCTAATTTCATTAGTAAAAACTCTTTATAGATAGAGGTAATGCCCATAAATAATTTTTTATTTTATTTTTTTATCCTACAATCATTCGTTCAGATTTACCGCAAAATTTTTAATATACACATAATAAAAGTGATTAAATATAACCAGTCTAACTATAATATCATATAATATTTAAAAAAATAATAATAATTGGAATAACTATTATATAGGATGAAAAAAATATAGGTTCCGTAAGTATAGATGGGAAGAGAGGAATAATTTGAATTTATATACACCCGAGAGTTAAATGGAGAGGGGTGACGCACACGTTAACGCCAGAGAAGATGAGTGTGAAACACTTTAATTGAAAAATTGCATATAGATCCATGAATATTTCGTATTTCTAAGTAGATCCCTAAAACACTTTAATGCCATTACACGTGCCTTCTTAGATTTGCAGATAGATCCATTCGGACATATTGTGAATTTCAAAAAACGAAGAGGTGATTTGTGTAATTCAGGGGCAAGGGACTCGTCATTGCCTGCTGTTACACACTTTACACGTGCCCTGTTAAAGTTTTTGTTTTTTGTTTTTTGTTTTAAAACTATTTCGGTGTTCTTGACGAGTTGTCTCGCCGCACGCTTTGTATCCCCGATTTGCCTCTTCACTTTGGCGTTGATTGAAGGTTGATTTGAGAATTTCAATTTTTTTTTTCCTTCCAGTTTTTAGGTCGGTTTGGAATCCTTGAAGAGATGGTTAATCTTAAATTTTTTTTTGAAATGGCTTCGTTGGGGTCAAATTTTCTTGTATATCTATACTGTATCGACAAAAGTTTTTGACCTACTTGGTATGTTTGTAATTCCATCCAACACTGTTGGTATTTTGGTGAATCTACCGACATCATACGTGTCTCCTCCATCGACGTTCCTCTCTTCCCTCACAGTGATCTCCACCGACCATTGCGGACTCCTCCGTCTCCTTCATCGACTGTAGTCTCCTCCATCAACCTTCGCCGACTCCTCCGACAGTCATCTCCAGCGACTATCATCTTGTCTTGAGTGAGAAAACCACTCTCTAGTCAGTTTATTTGTATTTTTTTTTGTTTTGGGGCTGTAGGGGTTGTAGTGGTTTGGCGCTGCAGGGCTTTTAGGGATTTGATTTTAGATGGTTTTGGGGCTGCAGTGGCTTTGATGCTGCAGGGCTTTTAGGGATTTGATTTAAGATGGTCTTGGGGCTGTGGTTTTGGTGCTGCAGAGATTTTAGGGATTTGATGATTTAAGATGGTTTTGGGGCTGCAGTAGATTTTAGGGATTTGATGATTTTCTCTTAATCTGATGTTTTCTGGGGGTTTCCATCATGTGGGTTTTCTTCTTTTTTTTTCGATTTTGCTAATGGGTATTTGTAGATTTTATATTTGATTGATGGAATTGTTCTTATCAAGATTCTTGTTTTGGTCTTCAATGTGTTCAATGGTTTTGACTGTGAATTCTTTAGTGATGTCTTCTCGTTTGTTTAATTTGGTATTTGAGGTCCGCTGAATTTTTTTTCTTTAATTTGAATTTTTATATTGGCTTTTTATCAGGTTAGATGAGGTCTTCCCCTGTTGAGTCCTGATGAGAGGGGATCTTCTCCGGGTCCTGTGGAGGCCAGACACTGAGTATCTGGGACTTTGTTAGTTCATTTTTTTTTTATTCTCTTTTATTTCCTCAAATCTATTTATTTTTTATATGAACTGCTCATCCTGTGTTTTTATATAGCTTTCTTATTGGTTGTATTTCATGTGGAATTGGGGATTCCCTTTTTCTTTATATGCTTCCTTAATTTCAATTGGAATTAGAGCTTCTGGTCTTCAACTTGTGTTTGAAGACTGAAGTTCTTTTCCATGTTGCTTTTTGTTTTTGCTGATGCATTCTATTGTGTAAAGAGGGAACTGTTGAATTTTGTTAAAATGGTGAATATCTAAATAATTGGTTTGGTTAAATGGAGTTCTTGAATTTTCTCAGGATGTATGTCGGTGGTTTACATTGTGATATCTGTCTTATTCGGCCATCTGTTCGATTGAAGATTGAAGAGTTCACATGGATTAGTCTTGAATTGTTTTTCATGTTGCTTTTTGTTATGGCTGATGCATTCTTTTGTGTAAAGAGAAATGTTTAAATTTTGTTAAATTGGTGAATATCTAAATAATTGAGTTTGGTTAAATAGAAATGCTTGAATATTTTCAAGATCTATGTCAGATGATGAATGGTTTACATTGTGATATCTGACTTGTTCAGCCATCTGTTCGTATGCTGGAAATATTTGATGCATTTGGATTGATTGATTGATTGCTTTTGCATGGTGGTGGGGGTGGTGTGTGATTTTTTATGTGGGGGTTGCAGTTGTGGGTTTGGTTTGTTCAAGGTTCGACGTGTTGAGTTGCATGTAATGGTTTGTGTGCAGGGCAGAGCCATGAATTAGAGCCAGGAATTAAAGTAAGGGGGCAGATTTAGGATAATTTATAAAAGATCTAGAAAAAATCTTGAAATCTCATTACTCTTGTTATGAAAAATAGAAAAAATAAAGCTTCAAAAATTAAAATTATGAATATGAAGAAAATTATTTATCACAAAAACATATAAGAATATTTTTTAGGCTTATATTTTAGAATGATATTTTCAAATCTAACTTTTAAAAAAATCTTAGAGACTCAATATAGCAATAACAAAAAATTAAAATAAACAAAAAAAAAATCATTAAACCATTCAAATCAGTGATTTTCAACGTCTCAAAATCATATACTCAGTCCCGTGAAAACAAAAATTTTCACAATTTTTTTTAAAGACCCACGACTCCAAATCTTAATGGGACTCCAAATCTTAATGGGCACTGATACACTGAGTCAATTTTATAGCCCTATTTTCATTTTACACGTCTAGTGTAGTATATAAAATTAGTTAATGCGGTATATATTCCATTATCTTTGTATGCACTATTGCAAAAAACATAAATTATGTATTTATTTCATATGATACGAATTTCATTTCCATAAAAGATTAATATACTTTATTATATGAATATTCATTTTTAAAAAAATCAAATGTATGCATGTTAATTAATATACAAACAGGACAACACATAACAATTTTCAATTCCAAACTCACTCATTTCAATTAGGATTTTTTGCATGTACCCCTGAACAGATCTTATTTTGTCAAATTAACCTTGGTGAATTATTATTTTCAACAATATCCTTTTCTGGATGGTAAAATTGAAAAAAATTATTGTCCAAATATACCCCTTAAAAGGGTCTTGATGCAAAATTAAAACTATTTTAGGGGTATTGGAGAGAATAGAATTAAATGATGGTCATTTGACAATGTATGTTGACGGGTGGCTTGGGGGGGCCCGGGCCTCAGCTTGCCCCCCCCCCCCCCCAGCTCCGCCACTGTCTGTGTGGTTTTGTTTATTTGTCGCGCGCGGTTCATATTTATTACAGTGCTGTTACCTGGGCCCCAAAAATTAGGCCCCATTGATGAGCCTCAATAGGTGGCATCCTCCTATTGGTTCCCTGTTTGACTTTTTCTAACAACCAAAAACACAAAGACATTACTACCCTTATGAGAAGTTAAAAAAATTGGATCCAATTAAATCATACCATCATTAATCCTCGAATTGATATCCCAATAAATGCGGGATCATTAAACCTCCCTCCCGATTGAAGATTTTCAAAAAAAAAAACCCACCCAGGTTTTGAATTGGGTGAAAACAGAAGAACGAAAAAAGAAAAAAAATCGGGGATCAAGGGTTTACATCGTCTGATTCTCTTCCCCAAACAAATCCTCAACAATGGCGAAGAAAAAAGGTTCGATTTCTTGCCACAATCGAAACCCGTCTCGTATTTTTTTTTGGTGAAATATACAAAAACATTAGATATTTTTTCACTTCTTGAAAGATGAAATCGTATTTGAAGCGTTTTCAATCGTCAAAATTCTCTTCCACACATTGTTCATCTGTTAATCTTTAGTCTGAGTGTATTTGAAATCCATCTAAAGAATATGTTAATATGAGTGTTTCAGATACATGTACATTGTTCAAGACATTGCACAATGTTAATATGAGTGTTTCAGATACAAATATTTGAAAACCAAAATGATTGATTGTTTATTAGGTAATTGTAATCTCAAATGTATAACGAAATTGTGTTTGATGCATTGATTTCGTTCACCAGTGTATCTAGGTTTGAGACAAAATTATTTGACATTGTTAATTTATTTTTGGTTTTCTTGTGCACCCTCTTCATTTTTTGGTCTAAAACATAAATGATAGAACGAATAGTAAATTCAGATACATGTATCTGAAAATCTACAATTGTTTATGAGAATCTATAAGGTGTAATGTGTTTGTATACCAGTGTAACAACATGAGATCTTGAAAGATATATCTGAAATTGATTTTTTCTGTGTATCTAAAATTTAAAACAGAGGGAAGAGTTTGAAAAACACTTAAGTGGCAACAAAGATGGCAAAATCATATGAGTGGCAGATGCACCGCAGCAAGATTGAATGTCGTAAGTGTAATTTAAAACCAAAGTTCAACATTCAGTTTATTATCTGTATCTTAAAAAAAATTGTTTTATTGCAGAATGGATTGTGGTCCAGTCATCCTAAATATCATGAAACAATATGCTGCAAACGAGGAAGTGACCACACATATGATGGACAAGAAGAAGTGTAGACCAATAAGGACACACATTATGCATAAATTTTTGAATGACAAACATCGTACATATACAGACAAAGATCACATGGTCAGACAGATGTACATGAAACTTCATCAAGAATAGAATAAAGTTTATATATGAAAAACAATTTGGCTGGTAGATATGACAATTTTTGTTGATGTTTGAATATAAATTTCTATATTCAATTTATTGTTGATGTTTGATGAACAATTGATTGGTTTTTGGTTTTGTGATTAACATCATATCTCGTACAGTTCAGTTATATCTGGATTTGTAAAGTGTATCTAAAATCTGTATTACAATGTGATGGGTATGTAAATTATACTTAGTAATTGTATTAAATGAAACATGTAGCTTGTTCTCTGTACTTAACAAAATCTAGGAGTTTTTATTAAGTGTATCTTAATTCAATTAAATCATATAAAATGGGAGCTTGCTGTTTTCAGATTTATGTGGTCCATTTTATACACATAATGATGTCAAAACACATTACAATTTCAGATATTAATCATCTTTTGTACTGCAAATTCATATACAGGTTTTCAGATACACACATGAAATTCAGATACACTGTATCATTACAATTTCAAATATTAATCATCTTTTGTACTGCAAATTCACATACAGGTTTTCAGATACACACATGAAATTCAGATACACTGTATCATTACAATTTCAAATATTAATCATCTTTTGTACTGCAAATTCACATATAGGTTTTCAGATACACACATGAAATTCAGATACACTGTATCAAAATAAGCAATTACATTACACACACAATCGACCTTGTATTTGCAATTTATATAGGTGTCTAATATAACTTTTCAGACACAATTTCAAATCCAGATACATCTGAACTATATCAGATATGATGTTAATCTCATAACTAAATACTAATTAGTTTTTCATCAACATTACATTGAAATCAAAATTTGTATAAAAAAATTAACAGAAATTTGTCCTTTCAAATGAGACCCTAATTGTTTTTCATATACGAACTCAAATCTGCTGCTTTTCATGTTTCCATGTACATTTGCTTGACCATATGATCTTCATCACGTTTCCATGTCTCTGGCTTCCCTCCAAATGAAACTCTGTAAAAATTATAGTTTGTGTCAGTTATTTCAAGATACAGTTTGAAAAGTAAACTTCAAGATACAGTATGCAAAATAAATTTCTTTTTCAAAATTTGAATTGAATAAACTATATTAAAAATTTATACCTTCGACTTTTTTTGTTTCTGATCGTATCCCAAAAATAAGATCGATTTCATCTATAGTGATTTTTATTCATTTCCCACCGATGTTGAAGCTATCAGTCTTGTGGTCAAATGACTCGATGATGGACAGTACATCATCATCATTCTTCTTTGTCTTGCTGTAATCATAAGACTTGTTGGTGAAGGCCTTAAATAGATTCCAGAATGGAGTTCTCTGAAACAAGTCCAAATGTTTTTTGCTCAACTCCATTGTAGCGAACGTTTTGAAAATTCTGTGAATCGTAGATCTATATTGGGGGTAGTACGCTTTATTTCTTCTGGGTTCAGCAACTCTTTCTTTTGGAACTACAGAATTATGCATATATAGATTTCTTAGATGCAAAAATAATTTCTGTGTAATCGATACAACATCAATATACTCTAAAATGACTGTATATGTTGACATAGTAATGCACTTTATACTTTTAAGATATAGTGTATCTGAAACAAAAATCAGCAGTTCCTACAACAAATAAGCAGATATACAAAACATGACAAATCATCTATATTTTCAGAGACATGCAATTCAGCCAAAATCCACACCAAAAAAATGTTATAAGAAGTTTGTTATTTCAGATACATTAAAATTTAAAACATTTTCAGATATATGAAAATTTCTATCAATCTAACACACAGTAACTGGACTTTCAGATACAAGTATCTGACATTATGTATTTGTTCTACCATTTTGAAGCAAAAAATGCCCAGTGTGCACAGGAAAATCTAAAACAATTGCAGAATATCAAATATGGTTCTATCTCAAATATAGATTCATATTTAAACGAAGATAACGCATCAGACACATTTTTGACATATAATTCGAGATTATGATTACATAATAAATAACCAATTTCTATGGATTTCCAGATTAATGAATATGAAATTCTCAAATTAACAACGTCAAATGCATTTAACTATGTATTTGTATCTGAAACTCAGATTTACGGTATTAACTGAAAAAAAGATTAGGTACTTCGATGATTTCATCTTTGATTTCAACCTTTCAAGCAGTACATGTTCATGCCGCAAAAAAAAAAAAAAAAACACGGGGAGGTTTTGACGATTGGAAGATGATCTAACCTTTGTTTTTCGCCATTGTTGACAATTTTTTTCAGTGAAGATGATCAGATGAACTCCCGATCTCTGTTTTTCTTCTTTTCTTTCGTTCGCTCGGTTCACCGAATTGTGCAATCGTTCACCGAATTGTGCAATCGTCCAATACGCCCAATTCGGGAAACCCTAGTTTGTTAATCTTTTAAAAAAATATTCAGTCGGCTAAATTGATATTTGTTTTCCTTTCAATTCATCAAGCTGTATAAAAAAAATAACCGTGATTTTCTAGTCATCCATTTGATTTGATATCGTAAAAAAAGGGAAAGAATCTTCTAAATCATAACTGCTCGGCATTAATGGGGGCGGTTATGGAAAAATTGATGAGATTAATTAGGTGGGGGTACTATGGGTAATTCAAACTTGCCACCTAATGGGGCTTGGGATGAGGTCTAACAATTGGGGTCCAAAAATCATTATTGTATACACTGATTTATTAATATATATATATATTATTACTATTGTTCGTTCATGTTTTAGCCGTAACTGAATGGAAAATTATAGTGACCTTTGTGATCGTGTTCTAGTTTTGTGTACTAAATGAATAACCTGGTGAGTTAGATTTGGATTTGGTTGATATAACTTCATAAAAGTTGAGATTCTCTCACGACGTCTACGTGGCCTCGTTAAAAATTTCGAATGGTTTATAGTAAGCAATACGGTTAAAACAGTTTGAAAAAAAGTATATATAGTTTGATGAAATGATGGATTCATTATGTTTAATATGTAAGTGCATGGATGATATTGTTTCATTTATGCAAGAGGAATTGTACCTCTTTGGATGATCATATAGTTTCCATCACTTCTTCCATAAGAAGAATCCCCGTTGAACGCGAGTCCCATTTTAATATAAAACGTGATTAACCACCCACAAAGGTTTTGTCGGTTCATTCATTTGAAATCTTTTTTAAGTCCGGATTTAATCCATCTTTTTTTCTGTTTTCTAAAGTCAATTTTTTAGCTCTGTTATTTTTTAAGCACTGTTTGTCACCCTTAATTAGGCATCGGAAGCTGCCCGGCCCGGCCTGTGGCCAAATAAACAGGCCCATGCCCTGCCCACGAGCCCAGGCTTTGAGCTCAGATTTTAAACATGTTATATATTTTTATTTTTTAATTTTAAGTTATTCATTTATATATAAATGTTAAAATAACACAAAATTGAAAAGATAATGTTAAGAAAAAATATTTATATCTGTTGGATTTTCAAAAATAAAAAATAAAATTAATTAATTACTTGAAAAACTGAATCACTACATGTGCCTAACTGGGTTAACATCTACATAAATGTCATTAATTTGCTAAATTTGACCACAATTCAAATAAAAATTACATAAAATTATATATGACACATTCATTGTATTGCCCCCCATGGGCCAGCCCAAACAGGCCCAATTCGGGTCCGCCCATGTGTTGGGCCAGACCCAGAATCTAGCCCAGTCCGCCCTAAAAATAGGTCAGGTCGGCCTGGGCCTTGTGGGCGAGGCTTTCGGGCCTCGGATCAAATGAGACCGTTACCTTTAATAAGAAACAAACAAGTGTCCCATGAGCATCTGCTCGAGTGGTAAGGGACACCCCCACCTCTTCACGAGGCAGGGTATCCAATCCCTGCTTTCAGCAAGAAAAAAAAGAGAGAAGTGGCTGATGGGCCCATGGCCCAAGTTTGTGAAGCCGGGTTGGGCTTGTTTTTCGGACTGTTTCAGGGACTTGTATGCTCTCACGGAGCCTTTCATACCAAAAAAAAAGAAGAAGAATAGTGTTTAATATAGACACACAATCTCAAATATATATGTTAAATATATGATGTGACACGTGTGAATCCTTGATTGATGATCGATCAAATCTTATGCTTATAATCCAATATTAACTGGATCACCTTGATTGATGATGATCGATCAAATCTTATGCTTATAATCCAATATTAACTGGATCTCCACCTCCAAAATGTGTCGGAGTTCATTATTTCATGATAAACCTAACAACATCAAATTGAATATAAAATACAAGTGTTTTTTTTTTTTAATCTGAAATATATACACACCAACCACAAGTGACAATACTCACATGGTATAAATTAAATATTAATCCAAGTCAATCCGGTGCGTGTGGTACACTCATTCTAATGTAAGTCAACTTTTGTAAGTACATTGGTCCGCTTGGAGGGATGTTTAAAAACTCGGTGACTTGATGAGTCAACAATCTTTATTAGTATTTTTTCTAGTATACAAGGTCCTGGGAAAACAACATCCCACCTTATTTTTTTATTAATATAAATTGAGAGTCAGGATGGATCCACAAACCAATCATAGAATAAAGTCCCAGAAAACAAGCCTAGAGGCCTTTTAAAACTTTTTTTGGCAATCAACAGGGCTTGAAACCGAGTCTCCCTGGAGAGAAGCGGCGTCCTCAACTACTAGGCCACAGCCGGGCGGGACAATCCTTGCTGGTAGTTGAGTCAACAACTAATCCTATTAGCGATGTAGAATGAAAATATTTCAAATATAATAATACATTATTTTATGCTAATATTAAATAAATCAATTAATTCATTTTATAATATTATTCAAGTTAAAATGCATGTATGTCACCACCTTAAATGAACTTTAATACAAAAATATGGAATAAATTTATATAAAAGAAATATATCCAATAAACCATGAACAAATCTCTTAGTTTACGTTTGGATGCATCCATTTTAATTTAAAGCTATTCTGACTAATTTTTACTTATTCTGAGCAGCCAAATTCTCGAATCAAATAGGGGCTTAGAATTTTGAATACCTAACTTATTTTGTCATTTTAATATTATATTAAATAAATAAAGCATCTTATTCATCCAAAAGAATAAAATGTTCTAATAATTAAAATTGTCTAAATATTATGTATCATTAATCAGGTGGACCATGAATTTTCTTTTAACGAGTTATCCGAGTTGAATCGATGATCTTGATGAATTCATCGCCTTTGCCTCTACAAGCAGCGAGAAAAGCCATGGCTAGCATTCAAATTTCACCCATACACTCAGCTTAACAGTTCCTGTTATGGCGGAACATTTTAAACGGCCAATTACAGATAGACTCCCGTATCCCTATGATATTTATACACGGGTCCCTAAAAAAACGGCTACATTTGTCCTTTTCTGTGGTCATTTGTAAGTAGGTCCCCAAGTCCGGGAATTTGCAGATACACCCCTAGGACCCTCTTATTTATAAACAGGTCCTTACATATATCGGTCACCTTTGTCCTTTTCTGTGGTTATTTGTAAGTAGGACCCCAGGTCCCTCATATTTATTATCAGGTCCCTAACATCTTTTTGGGAGATCTTTGAAATTTCATCTTCTGTTTGTATCAGTTTTATAATAAAATCCCTATTTATGTTACAAAGATATGCCTCATTCAGATTTTAAGATTTATAATGAAATTTTTTTACTATTAAAACATCTATGAAATTATATAAAAAATATTGTAGTGTCATCATTTGAGCCCATAAAGTTATTTATGGCAAGTCTCTACTATATTTTCAACTTCCATTCATTTTCATATTTATGTTTATATTAATGATAAAAAAACTAACTATTTCATAAAATTTCATAAATTTTTTTCTTTTCACGGAGCTGTGTATCCAATTATTTTTTAGTCTCTTTCTCTTTCTGGATTTTGACTACAGAAAAAAATATTTAAATCAGTTAATTGATTATTAGTATCATAATATAATATGTTTTTATTCATATTACTTACATAAAAACTAGTTGATATTTGTTAAAGAATAACAATATTAATAGCCATCCATTTACTATCCAAATGTTTGATGAGATTGAAGAATCTTTCAAGAGGCTATATTTCATTTTCATGGTTTGCCTGCTGCCTGTGGAAACACATCCAATGTGAACAATTTAATATTCTGTTTCATGGGCCCAAAGATTGGCTGCTCTCTAAGAATGTAACTATCCTGTTTGATAAATTCCAAAGCTTGATTGCTCTATCAGGAATTGTATTAATTGATTGTTTCTTCTGTCCTATCACAATGCGGATACATGGAACCTCTAGACTTTCAATTTTTGTTTTTGTGGATCTCATTTGAAGTAATCAGAATCTCTTGACTTTTCAACTTTTGTTTCTGGTGAAGGATTTGTAAAGAAGAAGAAGAACCAATCCTCTCAACTCAACCTCTCTACAAGCAGCAGTAATGGATGAGGACACGGCCTTCATTGAGCTGGACTTGGGGAAGTTGTCTCTGAAGGAGATTGGTAAACAATTGCGCGTTGGAGGGGAACTGAACAAGCTTCGGGACACACTTAAGTCCATCAAAGCAGTCATCGCGAGCGCAATGGATAGGCAAGACGAGGATGTGGCGGTGCAACAGTGGCTCAGGTTCCCTTTTATCAATTTTATTTTGGAGCTTTTTTTGCTATAATTTAAAACATTCTATACATGTATAAAAGATGTACAAATAAATAGCCCGTGGAAACAATTTTAATGTTTCAAAATTTTGTTTTCAAATGCTACCACCGTAGAGAAGTTAAAGATGTGGCCAGAGACGCGAAAGATTTGTTGGAGGAGTTCGATGCGAAAAAGAGGATGCGTTTCAACTTGATGCGACGACGACAAGTGTTGCACAGGATAGAAAAGATCAATAAGAGGTTGAAAGATATCAAGGCAACGTGGGGTACCTTTGGTTTTACGCAGGGGTCCATGTAAGATTTTCGGAACATATACACACACAATAGTAACAATAACTACAACAACATAAAGAAAATAAGAAATAGAAAGAGGGAAAAAATTATATATATTCTTGTGATTCATTTTATTCAATTTTTTTTTAATCAAAATAAAAATGTTTATTATGATAGATAGTTATGAGTTGCATTTGAATTATTTGGAAACTTTAGTAGTTGCAATGTTAGATTTTCATATAAAAGGTGTATGCATTTTTGAATATTATATACAGTATCTGATTTTGTTAAATATTTGAATCATTAAGAACAATATTAATTTTTTGTTGTGTTATGAATCCCACGGGCGTATTTAAGATTAATCTTGAAAACCTCGTTTTATGTTTATAAAAAAATATAGTTGCATTTATATCCCTATAATTGAGCATGTCAATTATCTTAAAAATATCCGTATCTGATATTAATCACATTCAATAAATTAGAAATTATCTCATATTTGAATATCCACAATGCAAATATGGATATCAGTGTATTCGATCCGAAAACCATCTGGCATATATTGTAAAGCTATATATATTTGTATTACATACTATTGAAATTTTCAATTATCTAGCATGATTAATTGTAATCATAAAATTTTAAATAATTATTATATTATCTCTGCATGATTTTTAAAGAACTCTTTGATATTTTATTGGCCACTCAGACTGGTGTTCATATTTTGACATGTAAATTATCCAAAAATATCTGTATTCGTTTCGAATCCCAAAAGATCTGAATTCATGTATTAACATCCAAATGATTTAGGATACAATATAGATATTAAGCATCCGAATCCAGTTCGTTTGTAGGCTTTCTATAAAAAATTCGTTACATGCACACTTTAAAACATGGGAAATTTTAAAAATAACTCTTCTAATATTATTGTTTCCTCTTATTTTTTATTTCTATATAAATGGTTGTGTTATAAAATTAAATTTTATAAAAGGTTATTTTCTCTTATTAATTTTGTTTTATACATTTTTATTTTACAAAATTAAATTTTAAATATTTTTTGTATTTTAAATCATAAATTTTATAGAAATTTTAAATTTGATTTTAATTTTAAATCAAAGTTAGATCTTATTTTTCTTAAATGATCATTAATCAAATATTATTTTGAATAATTAAATTTTATAAATAATTGATTATTATATCGTATTAATTAATTAATTTTATAAAAATTAATTTAAAAAAAATTAATCACCCCCGCGCGCACTAGCCCGCGCTGCGCGCGTGGGGGGCATATGCAGGCATGCATTTGAGGCGTGATCATGGATCACACCTCTCATGTAGACGTGATCACGCCTCTGCGGGCATGCATGCATGTCATCCATAGCACGGGCCCGACTGCGCCGGGTCACTGCACGGTTCGCGCTGGCGACAGAGACGTGATATCAGATCACGTCTCCGTCGTAGCGCTTTCCCGCCCAATCAGTGCGTCGATGTGGCGCGCTGACCGGGGTCAAACTGATTCCAGGGTCAGTTTTGCTAATAGTTTGGTCTCGAGTCAAATTTAAAATTCTTTTTTTTAGGAGGATTATTTTTAAAAATTTCCCTTAAAACATATGCCACTTGTACATTCTTGTCCCTCTGTCTAACTCTGTAAGTGAGGCTGCATGGACTATGATAAAATATCTAACTAGGGTAGGAGAAGTTACTAAATTATACCCCATTGACTACACTGTTTTATTTTTTTTGCAGACGTTCGCAGAACGAAGTTGATGATGAAACACAGACGAGCTCCTTTGTCAATGATTCTCTCGTGGTCGGTAGAGAGATCGATAAGGAGAAGATTGTAAAAGCATTGATGCAATTTAGACCCAATGAGAAGCACATACCAGTGATTCCCATTGTCGGGATGGGGGGTATTGGTAAAACCACTCTCGCACAGATCATCTACAACGACAGGAGAGTTAAAGATCACTTCGAGTTGAAAATGTGGGCCCATGTGTCACGTGGTTCAACGGTGGATAAAATCACAAGAGAACTCCTCGAAGTTGCAACAAAACAGAAGAGTAAAACCCAAAACTTGGAACTGATGCAGCGACAACTTGAAGACAGTTTGAGAGGGAGGAGATACTTGCTAGTCTTGGATAACATGCGGAACATCAGCCAATCAGATTGGGAGAAATTTTGCTGTGCACTGGATATTGGGGCCATGGAAGGAAGTAAAATCATAGTGACCACGCGAAATGTGGATGTCGCGAGGATGATGGGCACCGAACAATCCCATGATTTGATGGGATTGTCCGACAATGATTCATGGACTTTGTTCAGTCGCAGTGCGTTCAAAGACAGCAACCCAGATGCGCATCCTGAATTGGTCTCGATGGGTAAAAAGATCGTTAAGATGGTTGAAGGTTTGCCCTTAGCCTTGATCAACTTCGGAGGTTGCCTGCGTTCTGAAAAGAACATAAACAAGTGGGAGTATGTGCTGAAGGACCGTATGCGTGAATTCTCATCAGGGGGAGAGAATATCATTTTGCGCACTCTCAAGTCGAGTTACGGAGATTTTTCCCCACGCCTGAAGCAGTGCTTTAAGTATTGTGCTTTGTTTCCAAAGAGGTTTCAGTTTGAGAAGGCTATGTTAGTTCAACTATGGATGGCACAAGATTTCATCGAACATCGACAAAATATGATCACGGAGGACACTGGACGCGAATACGTCGATGAACTTTGTCGGAGATCATTCTTGCAATGTTTGGGATCCAGTGGAAGGAACGGCCAGTCAGTGTACACGATGCACAATGTAATTCATGATATGGCGGTGTTGGTTGCTGGTGAAGAATGTCATGCAGTGACCCTTGGAAGGTCACGTCGAGTTCCTGAGCATATCCTCCATGCATCGTTGCTCTGTAATGAATCCTCTTCTGGTCCCCTGACTGGTGATACTGAGAAGGCAGTGTTAGAGCCGTTTTTCAATGCCAAGGGCCTAAGGTCTCTCGTGTTGGTGGGTGATTCCATTCATTGGTTTAAGCAGGTCCCTCAAAGACTATCAAAAGATTTGTGTCACTTGCATACCCTGGATCTTAGCAATACCCATCTCCATGAGCTACCAAATTCTATCGATGAACTTGCACGTCTTCATTACCTTGCTCTCAATAACACGAAAATAAAATTCTTGCCTGGATCCATATGTAAACTTCACAACCTACAAACACTGGGCCTCCGAAATTGCTATGCTCTCCAAGAGCTACCCAAGAAGATGAGGAAGCTAAATAACTTAAGGCATCTTGATCTGTCTTTCGATTTAGGGGAAGGTGCCTGCTTGATATCCATGCCATCAGGACTTGGAAAACTGACAGGCCTTCAAACTCTTTCGAGATTTGTAGTAGGCACAAAAAAGAATGGCGGAATAGAAGAGCTGAAGGACCTTATCCACTTATTTGGGCACCTCTGTATTTCAAACCTCCATAACGTTTGCAGTCGGGAGGAGGTTATAAATGCGAACTTGCAAGCGAAGCCACACTTGGACAGTCTGGAACTTCAATGGGGCAATCAGAATCTTCGTGTAAATGAAGATGATGAGAAAGAAGTACTTGAGCATCTCCAACCCCCCTCTAACGTCAAACAAGTGAAGATAAAAGGCTATCGAGCCACCAAATTCCCAGATTGGATTACCAGTCCTTCATCCTCCAACATTGTGATCATGAAACTCTCCAATTGCAAAAAGTGTCAATGCCTACCACCTCTGGGTCAACTTCCTCTACTCAAGGAATTGTTGATAGAGGGAATGGATGGTGTGGTATATGTGGACAAGGAGTTTTGTGGATATGGTGCAAACAGGGGATTTCCATCTTTGGAGAAGCTTCAATTTAAAAGCATGCTGAGGCTGAGGTCATGGACAGGAGTGGGGGAAGGTGAACTCTCTTCTCTCCGTCAGCTCATCATCAAAGACTGCTTCTATCTGGTTGAATTGCCCTCTCAGCTTCCTGCTGTGGAGGAGTTAGAGATTGAGTTGTACCCAAGGCTGGTTGATTTCGAGAGGTTCTCATGTTTTCCAAAAGAGCTGAATGTCTGTTGCATAACTCTTCTGACGATGCTTCCTCGATACACCTCTCTGACATCATTGATCATCACCGGATTCCCAACAAATGATCTGCCTTTGGAGCTACAAGACCATGCCACCATAGAATGCATGGAAATCCGGGACTGTGCACGGCTAATCTTCTTGCCTGCCAAGGGGCTGCCAACCCATCTCACACACCTTGCGATCAAGCGATGTCCACGGCTCAAGCATCTGACTGAAGATCTGAAATATCTGTCCGCCCTACAAAAATTGACATTTGAGGAGTGCGAGCAACTAGAACCACCACCTATTGATGGGCTCCCGAACTCACTCAAGATCAGCATCAACAAATGTCCCTCACTCAAGGAACGATTTCGCGTGGATGTTAATATAGAGGGCAATATCTCGATATTGATTGATGATGAACCGGCGATCATGGAAGAATTTTCACTGGCTTCCACCAGTGGAAGCGTCTTCTTTCAGGTAATATGACACGTCAAAAAAGTGCCTCAAATAACATGCAATAATCAATGAACTATGAAGAAGTCAATTCTAGCTGGATCTGATAGAGATTAAAATCACTCGAGAGTCATTCTAATTACTACTCAAGTACTCATACCGCAAGCTCAATTTTCTATATTGGCTTTAATATGTAGTGGGTGAGGAAATGAGAAAGAAAAGAAGAGATGGAAAATTCAATCACAATGAGCACACACAAAAATTGAGCTTCAGATTTTTTTTTTTTAGAGTTCTGTTACACTTGGTCTCTTTTATAGTCCTAAATACAGTCTTATATACCTCGTTAGCTCCCTCCATTTACTATATTGAGGTATGTATCTCAGAAAATTTTCACATTATCTATAAATGATGTCATTCAATTTATTGGAATATATATTTCACATTTTATAAAAGTACAATTCTCATTAGATGAGGTAAATGATTCTTTTTAAATAAAAATATGTGCGGTCTGCATTTTGAATTGTAAAATGAATTGAATGTAACATTTTTCTTTTTTTAATGATGATGATGATGTAAACTGATGAAGTTTTTTTTCAAAATAATAAATTCATGCAGGAGGAAGAAGACGGGTCCCAGGAAGAAGACTGGTCCGAATGAACGAAGATGATATGCAGAGTTCTTTTAGTGGAATCTGTCCTCCAGGTACAAGCTTGAAGCTTCAAATCCAACATCTTTAAGAGCTCCGGATGTTTATTCTTGTTACACATTGAATCCAAGATTAACGATTACTATGTGATTGATAAAAACATTCTTTTTCAGGTGAATGGGACACAGGTCTAAGCTTGTAATCAACCATATAATGGTGGCTGATTTGTACCAAACAAGCCATTATACAGGTGATATATATTCAGAATGTGTATTTTATAGATAGTCCTATCAAAGACTTGGTATGGTTGTGGGTTTTTCTATATGTATTTGATAATAAAGTCTTCATGTCTGCCTGGGCCCTCATGGAATTTCATGCAGCTATGGAGAAGTTGGATTTTTATGAGTATTTTTGGTGGTTGGGAATCAATAATTTATGTATTAACTTCTAATTGTTGTGTATATATTTTATTCAACTTAAATAAGTTTGGTTTGTATTGATTTCTATTACTTTTTTCTTGCCTTGCATTTATTTTTAAGATTCAGGTTTTGCATTTCATTTTAGCTTAAGCATTCAATCCTTTTCCCTGTTGTTCCTCTTCACCGGACACCACTCGATATGAGTCATTCGATGTAGGTATAGATTTTCTTATTCTTTGTTTCAATGCATGACTTTGATCTAGTGAATCACATGCGCAACTAAAATCTCAGTTGAGGTGGTCTACATCATCAAGCTGTTTAACTATGATCTAGCATGGTGTGCAAACTTGGACGGGTTGAACCCGACCTAACCCGAAATTTGGACGGGTTTGGGTTGGGGTTGTAATGTTTGGGTTCAACCTAAGCCCGAACTCGAGCAACCTGAATCTAATTTGGGTTGGGTTTGAGTTGAGTGTTTGGCAACCCAAACCAACTTGAACCTGAAGTAGAGTGATTAATTTAAACATTGTAAGTAAAATTATAATTATTTACTTTGTGAGATAAAATTTGAATTGTCAACTTTATTTTTATCTAGAATCTTTTATTTCTATAGTTTTCATATCTTTATTATTTAAATAAAAAATGTTCATTATTTTCATATTTCTTATTTTGTGCATGTGGAAAATTGAGTATCGCAAAGTTTTAATTGTTTAAAATAACACATTTCAAGTCAAATCCGAATCCAATTAACCCGAATCATCTGAATCTAACCCGAACCCAAAGCAAACCCTACGGGTTGGGTTTGGGTTGATCTTCTCAGGTTTGAGGGTTGGGTTGGGTTTGGGTTGGTTTTGTCCAACCTTAGGGTGGGTTAGGGTTGAGCTCCAACCTGACTCAACCCGTCCGAGTTGTACCCCTATTTTCATGCAATCTTTTTCGACCATGCATGGAGGAAAGATGTGAATGACAATCTACTATATCATCCACTAAGGAGAGAAGAACTTCGATTCTGACTCAAAATCAACATCAACTATGACAATAGTCCCCTCATGCATTGACGTGATGGTTGGGACACCCTCCTCCTGGGGGGAGGTCATGAAGTCTAATCCTGCTGAGCGCAGGAAGAAAAGAAAAGAAAAAAATGGAGTTTAGTCCCTTTAGGGGAAGGGCACGTGTGTCTATGGGCTCTCTTGCCCTAGTTTCTACAACTCTTTGGGCTAGTTATTAAGGGTCTCGTGGCTTGTATCTCTATGCTCTGGATATAGAGTCTTTGTAAAAAAAAAAAAAAAAAAACTATGACATTAAAGGGCACATTGATATATGAGTTATTGATGAAAACTTTTTCTTCATCGTCACGCCCAAGGAATTGCGTTCTAAAGTCAATTCATATTCCATTAAATTTGAATGGGACAAAATTCCATACATGGATGATGGATCACCATTACTGACAATTCAACTGGTTTTGCTCACGATGAATGCAATGTTTTTAGGGAGTGTCAAAGAAGATGATGAGACACTCCAATCATTAGGATTCGTCACACCTCATGGTACACTTTAAGGTGCATTTGGTCGCGTGATTGAGCAGTTTTTGTGATTATAGAAAGCTGTTTTTACAATCGTGTAACCAAACAGTTTTACTATAACAACTTTTTGTGAACAGATTTTAGACAAATAACGCTTAAAAACTATGATGTCAAAAGACTGGGGTGGGGAGGGGGGGTTTGAGCTTTCTGCATAATCAGTTTTAAAATCCAGATTATTGCAGAATCAGTTTTGCAATTACGCAACCAAACGCACTCTAAGACAACCCAAAAATTTATTGATTGAGAATGCCAGGATTTTGATGTAATTTTGGGTCGGTTATTGGTAGAGCCATCCTCAAGTTAGATATTATTACTTGTTTTTGCCTTTGTATGCAACATATTTTTGAAACTCAAGTCCTGCATGTAATTTTTGAAATGTCACTTTTTACGAATATTGTAGGGGTAATGCTATTTTTTCTATTAAACCTAAAAGACTTGTTTTTGTTGTCGCAATTAATTCCAATCATATCTATCTCGATAATATCATACACTCACATTAACGAAATATATGCTGTCTATAAAAAAATTTCATATTTTTTTAATAAATGTATCAATTCAATTTACTAAAGTATATTATTTCAAAAAAATTAAGACATCTCGAAGACTAAAATTGATAGCTGTATATTATTTAAATGAAAATTAAAACATGGTGAAGACTAAAATTGACAGCCGAAAAAATTACAGTACGTCATGTGTTCCAACTAGGTTAATTTTCCTAATTTTTTAGTCCCGACTAATTAATAATTCATGTTCACTTTAACAAATAACATGAATACAATTGCTGATTTATTTATTTATTTAAAAAAATGAGGTTCTAGGAAGAATCTGAATTTATTTGATTCGTACTATCGCCCCACTCTCACGGCATTAGGATTAAATTAAACAACATATTAACTTAAGTCTTCTTTACCCTACTCTCAAGTTAAGAACCTGTGATCTCATTAATTAATCATTACCTCTCTCGATCGTCTGTTGAAGGTTCTGGCTCTGGTTCTGGTGAAGGATATCTATCTGTAAAAAACAAAGCAAAATTGGTAATGACAAGCGTAATAACAAACGTGCTGACGGCGGCGTTGTTCGGCGCCTTCGATGAGGTGTTCGAGAAATTGATGCCATTTTCTTTGCACCTGTTTAAGCTAATTAACTTTAGCGAAATCGAAGGGGAACTGACAAAGCTCCAACGAAAGCTCAAGTCCATCCAAACTGTCCTCTTAAACCCGGGGGAGAGGCAAGACGACGTGGCGGTGCAACAGTGGCTCAGGTACATATAATTTATTAATTTCTTCATCGAATAATGAAAGTTTAACTCAGGTAGTTGTTTGGATTTAAAATGCATAGAATTGGCATGCTGAACAATTGTTTAATTCCAAATGATATTGTACGTACGTCCGTAGTCAAGTGAAAGACGTGGGATATCGTGCGAAAGATTTGTTGGAGGAGTTCTACGTGAAAGGGATAATTTTCAGGGGGAAACATTCGTTATATTATCGAAACAAAGTGTTGCGAAAGATAAAGAAGATCAACCGGGCGCTGGAAGATATCAGGGCAACATGGGATGCCCTTCGTCCTACACTGGGGTCCATGTAAGATCTCATGATTCACTGTTAATTCCATTCAATGATTATTACTACTATTATTTATTTGCAAATCAGAACAAGAAAGTTTCATTATATGATAACATAGGTAGAGACCTCGTTAGGTCCAACATGAGTTGGACAATCAGATCACCTCAATTCAGTGATGATTCTAAGAATTTTTTTTATAGATGTAGTCATGTAAAGAAATAAATTCCACAAAAACAATTGAATGAATAATCAAAGAAGAGACAATAGACAAGTATTGCATTTAAGTATAAATTCCATTCAAGGTGAATTTTTATAGATGGGGTGACGGCGGAGGACTTTGGAGATGGAAAAGAAAGAGATATGGTTCAAATTAATCTTATGTTTACTAGGATAACATTATATCAGAGATAATTTCAGGGTTTTAAATATAAAATTTAGACCGAGTAAGGTCAACTGGTGGGCTGGGTTGCCATGGTTTGAAATAGTGACATTAGTAGTTAGAGTTTTTGTTTTTTTTAATGTGATGGGGTCAATTAACACTACTCCCATATAATATGGCGCCGCCCTTGCCTCAATTCAGATCTTTTGTGTGATAATTATAGAGAAACCTTGTTTTGTCCAATTAAAATCTGTCATGCAGACGTTAAAAAAACAAATCCATAAAAATAATATCATTTGTGATGTTATTTAAAATGAAACAAGTGCATGCACTATTTAATTTATCTTAAATCATCTATGTGACACTCATTGGTTGGTCTCTATGTGGAAAACACATATAATCTCATTCCGGCATAAAACCCTCTCCATATTAGAAAATTATGAACCAACATTTCACATATATAAGAAGTCCTTGAGCTACTTTGAAAATCTTTGGGAGATGACTATCCTTTGTATCAAGAATTGGGGCACACTCTTGCGTGGGGTGTCCAGTATCCAGATCAGAGATTCCACTTTCCGGATCATTGAGTAGTAGCATCTCTTCTGGGGGCGGAGGGTAGAAGTCTTTTCTACTTGGCCTCTCAGGAGCTGCTGTCGACATGGTTCGAAAGGGGGGTGGCTTGGCGTAGTGGAAGCGAGTGTGTCATTTTTCACTTTCTATCCTGTATCTTTGTTGATTTTTTTGTTCTTTCAATTTTCTCATCCCCCTTAGTGATGTACTTTCTATTATCTGGAATAGAACTTGACTACATTGCGTTCAAATAAAGGTGTCACATATATACATGTCAGAATGTCTAACTCATGTTGCACCCAATATGATCCCAGATGAGTATGAATTGCATTTAGAAACTTTAGCAGTTGCCACTTGCCGCGATAGATTTTCATCTAAAAAAACATGTGCATGTTTAAATTATCATGAATAATGTTGAAATTTTGTTATGTTATAAATCCTTTGGTATTTTTTGTGTCAAAAACTTGTATTTTAAAATAAATAATTTTTTCTTTTTTTTGTAACAAAATAAAATTTCAAGTTTATATTCAAAACCAGTCTCCCCATGCTCAGATAGAATATTCGATGTGTTCCATTGAAAACGGTTGTTGTTGGGCTTCCTGTGAAATCATATGATTTTTTTTTTATATTCTTTCTGTGTATATATAAAATTGCTATTACATTGGACATAGTGTCCCTGGAATTATGATATCAGGAATTAATATTTAATTTATGAAATATAAGGGGTTTATACGAAATTTACATGCACAAAACAAGAATTTAAAAAATCATTTGTTTTAGTGGTTTTGAAGATGCTACATATCTTTGATCAAATGTTGAAAAAAAGAAAGTTTTATTTGTTAATTACCATCATAATCATAAAAAAAAGACCCCATATTCAAAAGAAAGTATTATTTGTTAATTACCACCATAATTTTTCTAATTTGTTTTTAAATTCTCTCCCAAACATCTTTTACATAAAGATAATAAAAAGCAAATCTCAACAAAATCAGAACAAAAATATAAAGACAAATAAATTATGAAATAGATAAAAAAATAGAAAAACACCTAAAAATGTATATTGTTGAAAATACCCAAATTTGTCATTTTTTAAAATTTTACATAAAAAAGTCTTCTTTCATAATTTTAAATAGTAAATTGATTTCACTACCCTTATGTTATATACTATTTAAATATCATCACACATATTTAATTGCTTAACAAGCCAATTAAAAAATATTGATAAATAATAAAATATTTTTTTATTTGTGCATGAAAATTTACTATTTTTTTATATATCTAAACACACCATTAAGAGTTAAGTAAAAAATTGAAAATTTTCATTATCAAATATTTTGTTAGATATTTCTAATCCTTAAAAAAAATTTGGGGCACTTACATATGTTTAATATTATGCAAAAAAAAATATTTAAACAAAAAATTTATAAGATATAAATAACAAAAAATTGAATTTTTTTTAGAAAGTTAGAAAAAATGACAAAAAAAATGTAAATTTAATAATTAATGACAACAATGTTAACATTTTCTACCGCATACTTAGAAAATTTAAAATTATATAATATCACTCTCCTCAAAGAAAAATTATTTCATATATTAATATTATTTTTTTATTAGATGATAGTGTGAAGTTTTTTAAATATGGTGACATAGATTTTAAAAATTATAAGAGACAAAGTCATTTACATCATTTTAGGTTATGAGATTGTTAAATGAAACTTTTCTTAACTAAAAGAAGTTTTTTTTCATATACGATTTTAAAAATTATATTATCAAAATAAACAAAAATAAATATAGATATAGATATGAATAAAAACACTTTTCCAATAAGATAATCTTCTTTGTTAATGAAATAATAAAGAAAATAAAATTTCATCATTATAGAAATAAAATAAGTAATAACAAACAAAATAACAAAGAAATTAATAAATTTAAAATAAAATATAAAA
Organism: Acorus calamus; assembly: GCA_030737845.1. Classification (NCBI taxonomy): domain Eukaryota; kingdom Viridiplantae; phylum Streptophyta; class Magnoliopsida; order Acorales; family Acoraceae; genus Acorus; species Acorus calamus. The sequence continues at coordinate 4,609,676 of CM060861.1, read as the reverse complement.
GAAAGAAAAATAAAAATATAATGACCGGAGAGAGAGAGACAATGGGGAGATCTTGAGAGAGAAAAAAGTGGTGGGATCTGTGGAGACCAGAGGTAGATAGAGGTGGCGGAAATGTGAGGAGACCGTAGGCAGCCAGGCAGAGGTCAGGGGGCAACGGCGCTGGCAAACCATAAATGGAGTATAAAAGACAATGAAACCCTAGATAGATTGGCATTGAAAATATAACGTCTAGGCTTATACAATAAGAAATTATTCGTTTTGCTCTTAAATGACTTACTGCTTTAAAACGCATCTTGGTGTATAAGAGTTGTATTTACATGTAAGCACTGATTATCTCTTCTCATTAGGTGATATGAGACTAAACACTAAACTCTAACCCTCACCCAATTCATAGATCTCTTGGGACTGTTATGCTACCCCCTCAACGGGCCGAACATCACAGAAAGGGTTTCACATTTTTGAAAAAATAAATGATGACACATTTTATCCATTTTACAGTCTGTCCCATACACAAGCGCAATTGCTATGTCAGTGTATGAGTTTTCTCACAATGTATGAGACTGTAATTATTTAATTTTAAAAAAAAAATTATAGTATTTCATGTATCTCAATGTATATTTCAATTCGTATAATAATATATAATTTAATAGATGGATGTATAATTTTTTTAAAATAGAAAAAAAAATAATGATTGAGGGGGCTGCACATAAGGTTGCAATATCACTTTTCAAAAAATAATACTTTTAGGGTGCGTTTGGTTGCGCGATTGCAAAATTGATTCTGCAGGAATCTGCGATTGCAAACTTGATTCTGCAGGAATCTCACTTTCTCAGCTTTTTGAAATCGCAGCTTTTGGGCACTATTTGCCTGTAATCGCTGGGTTTAAAACTGCGATTACAAAACTGTTTGGTTGCGCGATTGCAAACGCAGCTTCCTGTAATCGCAATCGCAGCGCAATCGCGCAACCAAACGCATGAGTTTGAGACTTTGAGTCACACACCCACCCACACACTCACGGGCCCATAGGTAACTTGGGGTGGGCCAAGTGAAGAGGATTATAGCGTACAGGAATGGAAAAAGATACACGCAACTCTTATTGCAGCTCCAATTATAGTCTATGTTATTTTTTTTAATCATACACTCACCATTTAAAGCGTATACTATTATATAAAATAAAGTATATATTAAGATACATTAGTGTATTTTTTTATAGTGAAAAAATGAAAAAAAAATTGAGTCATATACTATGATAGAATCTCATACGCTATGATAGCGTAGTATTAATACATATAGTCCATCTTGCAGCCCGTTTTGTAACCCCATACGTTATGATAGTGTAACATAATTTAGTTAGTATTAAATTACACGATCATATCTAAGTCGACTACATGTCCGTCGAACTGGACCTATATCTTTGTATATATATGATTTCTGAGTTTGACTTAGATATGGTCGATTCATTATAGTACATCGATAGAGATGCCGTCAACCACAAATCAATGGGGTCGACTTGATCATTGTCGAACCTGTTTCGAAGTAGTATTTGTCAATCCGAGGGATACCGATCGACGGAGGGTCTGCAATTCATACCTAGTGAAGGCTTGTATGCAAGTGGTCATGTTCAACAAAGCTTCTGTCATGCTGTGTTTACAAAGGTCGATGGTCTTGTGATCGATTTGGGTTGGTGTGTTTAGCAGTTAAAAAAAGCCTGTGACTATTATGTATATTTTTTCCTGGTTGAGGAGGCTAGCAAAAAAATTGGTGGGGATAGACGTGCCCTCAATTATATATAATCCCACATCGGTTGATATAAATAGGTTGCACTTCTATTTTGAGTACAAGTAATTTCAGGGTATTACTTGGGCGGACGTTCCAACAGTGTCCAAGGTACACGGTCTATGCATTTTTCAGTTTATATTTTGAATACTAAATAAGTATTTAGTTTGTGCTTTAATATTCCATCATCATGAAATTAAATACCCATATAAAAGACATCTAGCTCCTTTAAATGATTATTTTACCCTTTAACCTATTTTCACTTTTTTTTCTCCTCTTAAACTTCCTCTCTCGCATTCCCTCTTCCACTTCGGATTATCTTTTATGCACCAACACCTCATTCCATGGACGAATCAATGAGTTTGTGTACATACTTTTTTTATGCATCATATGAAATGAAAAATGATTCACGAGCCCCATCTTTATAAGCCCCATATACATAATACATGTTTTATCCTTTTATGATTTTTTTCTTTATTCGGTAATTGTTTCAATAATTAAGGAGACAATTATAATTACTCCCTTCCACCTATATAAAATTAATGACGGTGACAATAAATCATTTTCATTTATAATTCATGTTTCTTGTTTGTTTTTGGATTCATTCCAATTGAATTATTTATACATCTATAATCAATCATTCATTTCCTATTTAAAACACCATTATTGTTTTTAAAAACACCTAGCACCAAATCTGAAATGATTTGTGTTTATGTTGTTGTGTTGTAATTACTTGATTTTACATATTTATATTTGTTGAATCTAGTATTTGATTGTAAATTATTTTTATTGGTATGTTCTTTCATTTTAGATGATTTAACACAGATCTTCTAAATTCGTTTAAAATTTTCTTTTTTTGTTTGAATTCAAATTCAAATTTAAATGTGTAGTAACACTCATATATTTTTTTATTTTCTTTGAAAGTGAGTTACATTTCACTTGTCATATAATTCACATTTCAATTGTCATATACATGTGTAGTAACACTAAAATTCTATGTCATATACAAAGAAACGTACATTTGATTTTGTCAATTACGTTTAATAAGGAGTAAATTTAATTCTAAAAATGTCAGTTACATTTATCAAATAATGAATTACTTTTATTATGCTTAGTTACATATAAAAACATGTAAAAAGTCATATACGAATAATTAGTTGCATTTAACAATAGTGAATTACATTCAGCCATTTAGCCAGTTTCATTATTATTATACCCTGTTATAATTGTCAATTGCATTTTGTTAGTAGTAAGTTCCATTTTCAAATAGTAAAATATATTTACATTTTGAAGGTCAGATACACATAGTCAGTTGCATTTATCAAAACTTAAGATAATATTATATGTTACACTCTAAAATACTCAGTTACATTATCAAGTAGTTGATTTCATTCATTATTATTCTCAGGTACATTTTAAAGGTAAGATACAAATAGTCAGTTACAAATACAATTTATTCAGATATATACTCTGTTACATTTGTATATATATAAAAAAATTAAACAAATGTTTTGTATATGAATATTCAAAATCCACATACATTGAATAGTTTGTTAAATAGTTAGTTATGTTTAGACATTACGAAGTACTCAAAAATAATATAATCAGTTCATAAAATCAGTTACGTTAGTATATGCAATCGCAGATCATATATAGGAACAAACTCAATATAAGAATCGAAAAAAACTTGTTTCATAGGATTGTATTACGAAAATCATCAATACAATATGTGTGATTCGAAAAATTGAAAAAAAATTACTGCTTACCCATATTTTTGCAAATGAAAAGCAACTAGACAAAGAAACTTGAAAAAATCTGGTTGAAATCGAATCCCCCAAAAATTCAAGTCTTCTTCAATATTTTAGATGGAAAATAAAAGAGAATGATGAAAATATTCAATTGATTTTTAATTTTTTGGAAACAAATCGATTTTAAAATTAAATGACAACTGAGAGGGATGGAAGATGAGAAGAAACCCCAAAAAATGAGGGATTTGAGCATTCAAATGTGTGACTTTAAAAGATTGTACTTTTATATTTTACTATTTTACCCTTTTATCAAAGTCAATCAGACATCCATTGATAATTTGACACCTATTGGGGTCTGTGAGGCATGTGTAACAACACTCATATGAAATAGATTCTTCTTGTCTTAGAGAATGTGTTTGTGCATAAATAATGTTCGTGTAAATTCTTCAGTGAAAATTGAATCTTTTTAAAGTGCTAAAAGTGTGTTGTGTGAGAGGGTGAGACCATGAGAGAGATGAGAGATTCAGTTGAATTATTTGTTTGGAGAATAATTTTTTTTTTTGGATGGCATAATAGTTAGTTCATAGTTCACACTTCATAATAGTTGATGTAGGAATGTATGTGACATTTTTCGTGTTTACAGAGGCATGTAAGTCCAATCCCAAGTTTGAGAGGATTTATTTGAATTTATACATGTTTTTTTTTTGTTGGTGAATTTATACATGTTTGTAGGAATTCAGGTGTTTTTAAAATGCTTACGGTAAAAGTCATCTAGAAGGGTATAATAGTCAATTTACATCTATGATTAATTTTAACCACGTGTGAGTTAATAATGGTTAACGGTATGAATATATCTATGTGACATTTTTTTTGTGTTCGCAAAGACATATGTCCGAACCCCCAAGTTTACAAGGATAGGTGGGATTATGCATGTTTAAAGAACTCAAATGTCTTTAACCCTTTTTATTATTCAAATAGATTGCATATAGATTTACTTAGAAAGTGGTTGTTGATTTCTTCGACACATATGTTCTTGTTGCCTGAATTTCTTATTGGGGTGTCAATAATGTCAATAATTTAAACATGATCATCAATATTCAATCAATATGATTCTTAAAAGATGTTGAAGAAGCCCAACACAAATAACTAAGCATCAAATATTTGCATATCAATAGTTCCGACAGTGCTCTACAGCCATTGGGCTGGGCCTCCTGGGCTTTAGCGCAGTGTTGTCTTTGGGCCTTGTTGGCCTATGTTCTAATTGTTGTAAAAGTCTCTCCGTCTCCCTGTCTGGACCTTTGTTGCTACCAGTATATATATACACAAATTAACAAGGGAAAATTAATTATGGGTCCTTCGAGGAACCCTAAACTATTTTTAGGTCCCTGTAACATCTTGATTTATTTTTAGGTCTCCAAATTAGTTGGATATTATTTCTAGATCCTTCCATCTAGTAGAAGTTATCATTTACCCATTTTTTTCCCATTTTTGCTATACCTTCATCTTTTATTTGTGTTCCCCTCTCTCATCCACACCAACGGTAGTCCATCCCCTCCATGTGCAGCCTCCCGTCACCTTCTCCCTCTGGTGACTATTTCCCTCTTGCCACTCCCTCTCTTTCATCTTAACATGTAGCCAAACTTGTTATTAGTATACCCACACCTGTTAATTGTGTACCCAAACATGTTAATAATGTACCCAGACCAATTAACATTGTACATAGTCGGTCAAGGTGGGATAAAAATGATGATGTTAACGGTGGACTTAATGGCTATTATTTCAGAGACTCTCTCCCTCCTGTCACTCCCTCCCTCCCTCCCCCTTGTCTTAACAATGTACCCAAACCTATTAATAGTGTACCGAGACCTGTTAACTGTATACACGGTCGGTAAAGGAGAGGGGGTAAAAATGATAATGTTAACGATGGACTTAACGGCTATCACACAAAAGGACCTAGAAATAATAGACAATGGGCATGGGGATCAAAAAATAAGACTAAATGTTCTAGGGACCTAAAAATAATTTAGAAATGTCCCAGAGGACCTGGAATTAATATCTCCAATTAACAATGAGATCCGTAAATCATTAAATTTATCAACAATGTGCAGCATTAACTAATTCCCGTTATATTCACAATTGAACATGCATTCAAATATATCACAAACCCGCTAACCATGTTGAAGCACCCCTAACATCAAACTTTGTTTCTGAGATAATGAATATGTGCAAAATGAAAAGTATATCAGAACAAGAAGTTGGAAGAATATCAAAGTCCGTTTGAAACTAATGGTGATATCATTGCTGAAGCGAGGGCTGAGATTAATTACAAATGTTAGATTACATGTGTACTGTATGATTGTGCTACATAACAACAGATATCAGAAATGGAGCGATGGATCTTTCACCAAATCTTGGATCAACTGACATAATAGATTCAATTATATTTATTGACTATTCACTTAGTTTTGTCATTAGAGATTGTCAACAAAAACACACTTGTGGTTTTAAAAACTAAGTAGGAGAAGTTACTATCCCCCTGAGTACACCCTTTTTTTTTGCAGATGCATGCAGCCCGAAGTTGATGATGAAACAGAGACTAGCTCCTTCATCGAAGAATCTCTCGTGCTAGGTAGAGAGATTGATAAGGAGAAGATTGTGGAAGAACTGATGCAGTTTAAACCCAAAGAAAAACACATTCCAGTGATTACCATAGTGGGGATGGTGGGTGTCGGTAAAACCACTCTTGCGCAGAACCTCTACAATGATCAGAGAGTTACACAATACTTCGAGTTGAAAATGTGGATCCATGTGACACGGGGTTCAACAGTGTATAAAATCACAAAAGAACTCCTTGAAATTGTCACAAAACAGAAGTGTAAAATCTCAAACATGGAACTGATGCAACGACAACTTGAATACAATTTGAGAGGGAGGAGATACCTTATCGTTATTGATAACATGTGGAACATCAGCCAATCAGATTGGAAGAAACTTCGCTATGCATTGGACATTGGTGCCATGGAAGGAAGTAAAATCATAGTAACCTCACAAAATGCGAATGTTGCAAGGACAATGGACGTCAAACTTTCCCATGATTTGAAGATACTGTCTGTCAAAGATTCATGGACTTTGTTCTGTCGTTGTGCATTTGGAGACAGCAGCCCAGATGCGCATCCTGAATTGGTTTCAATAGGTAAAAAAATAGTGAAGATGGCTGAAGGTTTGCCCTTAGCATTGATCAAATTGGGAGGCCTCCTGCGTTTTTAAAAGAACAAGAACAAATGGGAGTATGTTCTAAAGAACTGTATGCACGAGTTATCGTCTGGTGCAGAGAATATCATTTTGCGGACTCTCAAATCAAGTTATAAAGATCTCCCCCCACGTCTGAAGCTCTGCTTTACGTATTGTGCTATATTTCCAAAGAAATTTAAATTCGAGAAGGCCAGGTTTGTTCAACTATGGATAGCACAAGGTTTCATCGAAGATCGACAAAATATGAGCATGGAGGAGACTGGCAGCGAGTACCTCAATGAACTTTGTCAGAGGTCGTTCATGCAGTGTTTAGAATCCAATGGAAGGAATGGCCAATCAATATACACGATGCACAATGTCATCCATGATATGGCGCAGATGGTTGCTGGTGAAGAATGTCGTACAGTGACACTCAGTGAGTCATGTAGAGTTCCTGAGAATGCCCTCCATGCATCACTGCTTTGTGATGTTGTTTTCTCTTCTGGTACCCCGACTGCTGATACAGAGACAAAAGTGTTAAAGCCATTTTTCAAAGCCAAGTGCCTAAGGTCGCTCATCTTGGTGGGTGTACCCATTCATGAGCTCACGCATGTCCCTCAAAAACTAGTGAATAATTTGTGTCGCTTCACTCGCTTGTATACTTTGGATCTTAGCAATGCCAATCCTCGTAAGACCATCTTCTATCGGTAAATTTGTATATCTTCGCTATCTTGTACTCAATAGTACGAAGATAAAATTCCTACCTGGATCCCTATGCAAACTTCACTACCTACAAACCCTGGGACTCCAAAATTGCTATTTACTGGAAGAGCTACCCAAGAAGATGAGGAAGCTAGAGAACTTGAGGCACCTTGATCTGTCTTTCAACAAGGAAGTTGCCTGCTTGATATCCTCCATGCCTTCACAAATTGGAAGACTGACAAGCATTCAAACACTTTCGAGATTTGTAGTAGGTAAAAAGAAGGGGTGTGGAATAGGAGAGTTGAAGGACCATATTCACTTAAATGGGGACCTTTGTATTTCAAACCTCCATAATGTTTGCAGTCAGGAGGAGGTTATAAAAGCGAACTTGCAAGAGAAGCAGTGCTTGGACAGTCTGGAACTTCAATGGGGCAATCAGAATCTTCCCATAAATGAGGATACTGATAAAGAAGTACTCAAGCATCTCCAACCCCACTCTAACGTCAAACAACTGAAGGTAAAAGGCTATCGAGCAACCAAATTCCCAGATTGGATTACTAGTCCTTCATCCTCCAACATTGTGATTATGAAACTGTCCAATTGCAAAAAATGTCAGAGCCTACCACCTCTGGGCCAACTTCCTCTACTCAAGGAATTGTTGATAGAAGGAATGGATGGTGTGGTATATGTGGACAAGGAGTTTTGTGGATATGGTGCAAACAAGGGATTTCCTTCGTTGGAAAAGATTTGTTTCAAAAGCATGAAGAGTCTGAGGGCATGGACAGGAGTGAGGGAAGGTGAACTCTCTTCTCTACGTCAGCTCATCATCAAAGACTGCTTCTGTCTGGTGGAGTTGCCTCGTCGGCTTCCTGCTCTAGTGGAGTTGGAGATTGAATCCTCATATCATCCAAATGAACCGAAGACTCTTCTATCGCTGCTTCATCGATTCACCTCCCTGAATTCCTTGATCATCGCCGCATTCCCGACAAATGATCTACATTTTCAGCTACAAGACCATCCTACCATAGAATGCATAGAAATTTGGGATTGTGAAGAACTAATCTCCTTGCCGGACAACTGGCTACCAGTGCATCTCACAAGCCTTGCAATCAAGCGATGCCCAAAACTCATGTGTCTGCCCGAACATATGCCTGCTCTACAAGTATTGAAAATCGAAGAGTGCGAGCACATAATACCACCACCCAGAAATGGGCTCCCGCACTCACTCAATGTGCATCATCAACAGATGTCCCTTATTCCAGGCACATGTGGATGCATATTTAAATGCTGGCATCTCGATATACATCAATGGACAACCGGTGCATGCAAATTTAGAGGCTGAGTTCTCGATAGTAAGCAATGGAGAACCGCCAACGATGGAAGAATATCCAGTGGCTTCCTTCAGTTGCAACCCCCACCTTCGGGTATTATTGCACCTTCAAAAATCGCATAAAACAGCATGCACACACTGACAAATCAGTAAATATTTGAAGAAAATCAAATCTAGTCAGATCTGATTGAGATTTAAAATTACTCCAAGATTCATTCTAAGTACTACTCAATAATTACTCATACTGCAAGCTCAATTTTGTATATTGGTTTTAATAATGTAGTGCAGTAGTGGGTGAGGAAATGAGAAAGAAAATAAGAAATGAGATATTTAATCACAACAAGCAAACCATGAACTTGTGTATCATTGCATTAGCTTGGTTTTTTTTTGTGAACCAACAGAAAAAAAAATTCATGCAGGATGAAGAATAGCAGTCTTGACATGCAGAATCCTTTTCAGTGGCATTTGGCCTCCAGGTACAAGCTTCAAATTTATAGTCTTTAGTGACTCAGGATGTTTAATCTTGTTGCACATGGAATCAAATAGTAAATATGACACTGGCATGAAAAAAACATATTTTTCAGGTGGATGAGACAGAATGTAGCTTGTTATCAACCCAGCGTGTAATGGTGGCTGATTTGTACCAAACAATCTACTATACCAGTACTCTATATTCAGATTACGTATTCATAAATAGTCCTATCAGTGACTAGTGACCTTGTGATTTCCTTTATGTATTTGATAATAATATTCATAAATAGTCCTATCAGTGACTAGTGACCTTGTGATATCCTTTATGTATTTGATAATAATGTCCATGCCTGCCTGATCCCTCATGGAATCTCATGCAGTTATGGAAAAAGTTGGATTTTTTATGAGTGTTTTGTGTGTGGTTGAGAATTATGCATCAAATTATGATTGTTATGTATGCATTTTATAAAAAATAAACAAGGTTCATTTGCAATTGACTTATAATTGTTATGGATTTTTTTCATGTGGAGCATGGACTATTTATTACAAAGTTCTAATTGTTTAAAATGACACATTTTAAAAGTCAACTTCCAAACCCAATCGAACCCGAATCAAACCCAATCCTTCAACTTTTAGTCTTCTGTTCATTGAGCTGGGATCATTAGGTGGGGGACTGCCATCAATGCTCTCTGGTTGAGGTAATTTCTGGAGGGGAGGATGGACTATTTATTACAAAGTTCTAATTGTTTAAAATGACACATTTTAAAAGTCAACTTCCAAACCCAATCGAACCCGAATCAAACCCAATCCTTCAACTTTTAGTCTTCTGTTCATTGAGCTGTGATCATTAGGTGGGGGACTGCCATCAATGCTCTCTGGTTGAGGTAATTTCTGGAGGGGAGGATGACTGACATGGGTGTGGATTGGGATCCTCTGTTTGTTTTTATTTTAAAAATGCATGAATGTCAAATCCTCAATTTAATTCTTATGCAAACCAATTACTGAGAGATGTAAATTTCAAATGTCACAGAAAAAGATCTCATTATATGGAAAATGAATTGTACTCATACAAGCAACACCTTTCTCAGTACAAATAACAGCTTATGAAAATGAAATTGTAGTCATCCCAAAAGGAATTAAGCTGGCTTGTAAAGCTTCTCCACCATCTTCTTGTATTCTGTGATCAATAAATAATGACAATATTTTAACTTTAGGCAGAACAGGAGAATTTGAAGTTATTCTCACAAAACAAACAAAAAATAAACAAACTGGATCACCTTCTTGGTTGCTCCAGAGTGCAGCTGCTTGGGTATTAAGAGGAGAATCATTATTTGGTTCTGCATAATCAAATCAAACTGAATGAATTCATATCCAATAATAGACTTTTAAACTTCCATTAATCTAACAATAGAAGTTGTGAGTCTAGGCTATTACCACCCAAGAGACTCTGAATAGAGAGCAGTATTGTTCTCACATCATAAGCTGATGACCACTTATCCTGAAGAAAATACATGAAAATCACATTAGTTGATGAAATATAGGAGTGCTACGCAAAGTCCTTATTCAAGCCCCACAAAGGCAGTTCCATTTTGTCAACAATTATATGCTTCATTAGATGAAAATATAAGTTTCTTGGGATTTACAATTCTTGGAAGTTTATATTTCACCTTTCAATAAAAGTACATATTTTGTTGCACAAAACATATGCTTTCACAAAAATCAAAGGATGATGTGAAGACTACACACGCAGGGTCGTACATAATATTATCCATATAAGAAATACCATTAGTTATTAAACAGGATGTTGTTACTCACAGTCCTTATCTTTAATGAGGTATTTATAGATAAACAGTTCTTATATATAAAAGTTCAAAAAACCATTATATATAAAAGTAGCAATTACAAAAAAATAAATGAAAAGCAAAGAATGACTGAAAACAAGGAATGATTGAGGTAAAAAGAAAGACAAGATTCAATACCTGAAGAATGTCTAAGCAGATGTTGCCATAGACATCCACATTGGGATGGAAGCACATGGTCTCAAACTTCACCTTCGGAGGTTTGAAGGGATAATCGGCCGGGAAGGAAAGGGAGAGCTTGTAAACCAGTCCATCATATGCAGTGTCTTTGCTTCCAGTGATGGTCCCCTTCCAACAGAAAATGTTGTCACCCTCTGGAAATGCAGAGATTCCTGGATCACCACTCATCTGTGAAACGGAAAAACCAGATTAAATTGAGACTTCCCAATAAAATTGAGATTAATGAGGAACCAAACAATGTTATACTGACCATTAATGCCATTAGCTCCGATTGAAGCCTGTTTTCATGTAGCAGAAACAACAACAAAAAATATATATCAGAAGCATGAAGAGGATTTTGTGTGATACACAAAGAGCTAATTAAATAGCAGAAATACTATTAGCTCCCAACAAAGACCTCTTTAATGCACACAAAACATCACAGATTATAGACAAAAAAAAAATTGATGTACACATAACAAAGAAAATGGGGTTGGGTTGGGGGGGAGGGGGTGTAAATCTGTTATGTACCAAGTGGAAGAGCAATTCTTGAAGCATAAGTTATGGTTTGGAAACATGTTTGGATGATTCTGCTTTAACAGGAATCAAACTTAACCTAAACATATTTCCAAATACCCCCAGTGGTTGATAGTTTTTGAAGAAAACAAAGAACCAGTTTTTAGTTATTAACATTTTTAAAAAATGATCTTTAGTAATCTGACAAAAATATGTTCATCAAAAGCAGATTTATATAAAAAGCTCTTAAACTCATTTTCAAACGCTTTACCGATGCCTCAATCAAACAATAGATGAACAAGGAAAAAGAGACCCAAAAACAACATTAATTCATCTATAAAAAAAACCACACATAAACAATACCTTGGGAAAAACCTAAGAATCTAAACCTAGAAATAAAACACAAAATGAGCTCTGCATGTTAAAAAGAAGAAAAAAAAACTTAAAAAAAAAGAGAAAAACATAGATCCATAAGAACACACACAAAAGAAAAAAAGTCATCATCTACGAGGACAAAACCCACATCCAAGAAACGATTGATAACACCACAATCTGTGAAAACCAAAGCCAATCCACATGAAATCGACACCCAAAAAAAACCCAAAATGTGAATCCCCTAACATATCCAAACCTTCCAAGAACATAATCAATAGACCATGATCTCGCTTAGCCAAACAAACCCCACACAAGAACATTAGAGAAAGACCCAAATATGTGAAAACAAAAGACAACCCACACCAAGAACAGAACAGACAACACATAGAGAGAGAGAGAGAGAGATTGATACCTCTTGAGGACGGATTGACTGTCAACGGGCTTGGGAGTCAGGAGGGTTTGCTTCCCCAAAGAGGAGGGGAGGGTCGCCTGCACGTGTGGGTTGGGGATGTTGTCTTGGGTCTCTCGGTTCTCTCTTTGAGCCATCTTTTCCCTTCGGTTTTAGAATCGGAGAGAGCAAGAAATCCCAAAAACAGAGAGAGAGAGAGAGAGAGAGAGAGACGCTTTTGGGCTTTTAAAAGCGACGGCATTTCTGCGTTTTTTTGAACGTTGGAGATGGACTTCCAACGGCTAGTTTTTTTGAATTTTGAAACCTTTAAACCTTTGAATAAGGATCCGGTAGGCTCGCAAATTGGAACTTGATATATGAAAAAATATTCGTATCCGATATTTCAGAGATATAAAAGTAAATATCTGTATCTGATCCGAAATTTTGGATTCGAATACGGATAATTATCAAAATATCCAAAAATTTAAAATAAATATATAATGACTAAAATATCTAAAGATTCAATATTCAAAAATAAAAATTATATATCTAATATTTGAAATATGTAAAAATAATAACAATTATCTAGTATAAAACATAAAATTATAGGGTTTTTTTTATTTTTAAGTCCCCACAAACCATTGATCGATATTTCACTTCTTCGTATTTGGGTTTTAGTCCCCAGATTTAAAGAATAATTCATTTTAGTCCCTAAGAGGGACCTAACCATAAATTATTTAATTTGTTTAAATCCCTGATAGGGACTAAAAATGAATCATCCTTTAAATCTGAGGACTAAAATCTAAATACGAAGAAGTGAGGGATCGATCAATAAATATGATGATCTGTGAGAATTTTAAAAAAAATCCAAAATTATAAGTATATACATAAAATATTATATATTTTGAGTAAAAATAATAAAAAAAAAACTTATACTAATTCTAAAAATATAAATATATAATTAAATAAATATAATATAGTAATATTTTTTAATACGAAATATTTTTCAAATTGGATAAACCCACCCCCCCCCCCCCCCCCCCCCCCCCCCCCCCACTTTGTTTTTAACCGTCACCTACATTTTGTGATAATCCCCACCATCATGACATATATTCTTAAAAATTTTAACTCCTGTTTTCGAGGTTGGTCTCCTATTGATAAGGACAGAATCTTTTACTTATCAGAGTTTACATGTCGCATTGGTTGTTTAACAATCTGTCTCCCCCGCCACCGACCTCTCTCGTTTTGATAGCAACATTAATATAGTCATAGACAACTATTTCAATGTAATTAAAAAAATATGTTATTTTTAATTTGATTATATTTACTTATTTTTATGGAATTTGATTATCATAAATAAATTGTGGATAATAAAAAAAATAGTTTGATATTCTTAATTTATAAGAAATGACAATCAATGCCTCACTCCGGTGATTTCCATTGTTGAATTCACCTGATGACCTGTAAACACAATGTGAAGACTGGAAAACGATTGGGTTATGTTTCATTCTCTCTTTTTTTCACTACTTTAACAGACTCTACAACAACATTCTTATCTTCCTGCACAGATCATGAACACAGAGAAGCCCAGACCATCCACGTCCGGAAGAAAAGAAAAACACAATACAAGCATTTACAATCAAAGATAAAAAGTGAAAGGGCCGCAACTTCGCACCCAATTCTACTCACAGACAAACCCTACCATGGATCAGCATTGACAGAATCTATGCTTTATCCATTCACCGGGGCTGCTGGATACGGCGGGGCTGCTTTGGGCTCACAGACTGCGCTGGCTTCTCATAATACTTCACCGGCTCCACCTGATTCTTCAAGGCGAATCCCCCTCTAGGAGACATCAAACTCAGGTCCTTCATCAGCGCCTCCTCCGCCATCACTACTTTTGGAAAAAAACAAAAAAAGAATACCGGTCAGTCAACCAATGGGCTTTCTCATAGGTTGCTAAAACTGAGGAGACATGCCCATACCAGATCTCGGTTTCTCTTTCCCCCGAGGTGACTCAGCTGGGATATTCTGGAGCTCGGAATATGTGAGGAACTCGTCGAGCTCAAACGCTTCTGGCAGGAGATTGGTGAGATCCTCCTCTTCGAAGGCGTCCTCTGGTCGGGCATCATCTCCATCAAAATTTTCCTGGTCCTGGTGCTGGAGAAGCCAGTGCTCACGGAACCAGGTGGAGGTCTTGATGAGATCCCACCACTCCGGGGAGAAGTCCTCCACCCGCTGGTAGGCTGCAGGGATGAAGAGTGGGGCGTCCGGGTTCAACGTCGATCTCCCTGCCATTGCTACTGCCGCAGAGCTCATTTGCAACCAGAACCTGCAGTGTCAGATGAAAAACCATTTTCAGGTGCGAATAATCTTGACAGAGATGACAATACTGTCATTGGCCAAAACGAGGAAAATAACTTCTCAAATTTCAGGTTTAGTAGATGAAAAATGTTAGGTTCAGCCCCACATGCATATTATCTATGAGGTACATACTTTTATGAAATGTATATACACCTCCATGACATATTGAATGGACTTATTTAGAAAATATGAAAAATTGATTGGACTTGTTGGAAAGGTATCAATCTACATGGACTATCCGCAGGGCTGTCCTGTGGAACGTGTGTAACAACACGATTATAACACAATATCATCCTGGGGGAGTCATATTAACTAATCCTTGATTATGTGATTAAAAAATGTTATGCTAGTTAAACTAACATTTATATATTCCTTTCTCAAGGCTCTAAATTCAACTGGGCCAGATAGATGATCTCTACCCATATTAAGTTATCAACATAGCATGTGCATTTAATCATATAAATCCACCCTAGACATGATAAACTATAGCAATACAAAAGGACAAACGCAAATTTTGGAAAGAATACTATAATGAAACCAAATCATTGCCAACAACTATTGTAATAAAATGAGACATTACCAAGGAAACCAGCTTTGATACGCGCACACACACACACACACACACACATAACTCTTTTCCTCATAAAAAAAAGATCCATCCTTGGGTTAACTAGATAATTTAACATTGTAGACCATAAAAATTACTGTCATTACCACAAACATATTTTAAGAACTCGTATAACCACTGTGCAAGGAACTTCAAATAGTCAACCATCAAATGCAAGAATGATCTCAAAGGACTTCATCAAGCATTCTCACATCAATGACTGAACCAGACCAGCACCTTCAAACATTAGAAACACACTTCATAAGAAAAACTACATATCAACAATAAATGATTCCATAAATTTTCGAACACCATAAACCAGGATAACAAATCAAATACCTTTACACATATTCGACCTAGATAACTTTACCCCCACATAAATTCTGTTAAAAAAGCTAATACTCAACCATTGAACTGAACTCCTATGAGATGTATAGATATGGATTGATTTCGACAAAAGCTAAAAATTTTAAAATAACGCCTATGATATCCCATAATAACATGTTACTTTCAATTGTCACATGGATTTTTCATATTACATGTCCTCTGTTGGATCTATGAGCGACATATCGAAATCTGATTCGAAATCTCTAACAAGGACAAGTTTGGAATTAATGGTTTATCCAGATGTTTAAGACCAAAACTGAGATCTCTTGAATAAATCCAAGACAAGCAAAGTCAATCATTTCCCTTGGATTTAACAGAAGCCCTAGCTTCACGAGATCAGATCCATCAAATCTCAAAATCACACTTTTTTTCAACATCAGAGCTCCAACAAACCTCCAAAAACTTACAGATCCAACCGATCTACGGCGAACTATCACGAAAAACCGGGAAAACAAAACGATCGATCGAATTCGAAACCCTAATATTCGGAGAAGATCAGAAGAACAGATGAGACGATCCATTTATTTTACCTTTTTATTGCTAAAAATATCTTCAACGGACGGATGAGATTTCTTTGCGTGAAATCGAACGGACAAGACGAACGCGTTTGTCAATCCACTGGAGCGCAACCTTATTTATAGGCGGGAGCGGGGACTCCGAGCCTCTAGGTTCGGAAACTTCGAACCTGTCGTTTGGTTCGGGAAAAACAGGAAATGGAATACCGGTTATAGCCGGTCTCGTGGACGTTGGAAGAGAATTGTTAATCATTTTTTAGGGGCTTATAAAACTTTAATTAGTGAATGATATTACACTAGGATTAAAAAAATATGAAATAATAACCATATAAATTTCATATTATTTGGAAATTTTTGCATTATTAACTTGTTTTTGGAATTAGTGTTACGTAAATTTGAAATTTAGGGTTCTTTTCATTTTTATTTTGGAGTACCCGAATAATTCCGTTTGGAATCTTTGTTCATTCTTGAACAAAATCAAAATACTTTCTTTAATTATATAGAAGCTTCTAAATGCATACTTTACTAATTTTTTGTTTAAGAATTTAAGTATATACCCTTATGAGAAAAAAAATTATACATGTATTTTTGATAATTTTGTAATTTTTACCTACATGTACTTTGTGATAATTCACATTTAGACAGTATTTGGTTGCATGATTGAGCAGTTTTTGCATTTGCATGAAGTTGTTTTTACAATCGTGCAATCAAATAGTTCTACTGTAGCAGTTTCCTATCGATAGATTTCAAACAAATAATGTGCAAAAACTGTAATTTCAAAAGCTGGTGGGTGAGGTTCCTGCAGGATCAGTTTTAAAACTCAGATTTTTGCAGAATCAGTTTTGCAATCGCGCAACCAAACACACTCTTAGATACAATTTGAAAATGAGTTTAGACAATTTTTACATATGTTTTTGTTTTTATTATGATCATACTTAATTCAACCTCATTTTCAAAACCTCAATGAACCCAACTTTTAAGTAAGTGAAAAATAATTTTTAGTTATAGAAAATAATTTTTAAAAAATCTAAAAAAATTATGTCTACCTAGGAAACTAATATTAAAAATGTTTTAGTGAACAATCATTTTTCGAATTAGTCTAAATGTTATCTTAGGTTAGGTATAATTTGGAGGTTGATACTGATGTCTTATCTGATAGTTAACTAACATTTTGCGGATGTTTTACATAATATTTTAAGTTAAAGATAAAGAATGTAAAACTTGTTGCAAGTGTATATATATATTTAAATGACTTGTTGCATCTCTGCTGTGCAGCACCATATGTAATGGCCAGACGAATCCTGAGTTAAAAAAGTAACATAAACAACTACTTTATTATCAGAATAAAATATGATCGTTATGTTTCGGTAAGTTAGTGTAAGTTTTCATTAAAAAAATTATAGATGTCAATAGACTAAAATATATTTGTATGTTATTTAAAAAAAAAAACTCATCTAAAACTAACATATCTCTCATAAACAAATATTTCACATAAATTTCCAAATACAAGCAACTATATAATGATAGAATTGATGTTACAAAATTATAAATCATCATCCACTTGTGAATCTAGCAATACAAAAAAAATTGGTATTTTATATTTTTCAATGAAAATAATCAAATGATAATTATATAAAAAAATTTCTTATTTTACATGTGTATTGTTGGTATAGTCATGCATGACAGACTACCAAATGGGGGTCAAATTTGTGTACATCAAAAAATTCAATATAGATTGAGTGGTTGCTTTTTATGAAGTAGAGAATCATGGAAAAACATTGCTATCTTGGAGTTCATATTTAATAAGTGGGCATACTCCCCTCGGTACCTCACCCTTTATATAACACCATAAATCAATAATTGTGTTTATACATAACCCCACACAAAGCATATTAGGGAATTGATGTAGCCCTAAAATCACATCAGCACTAGGAAAAATATGCATTGGAGGACCCCATTTTGATTGTTCTGTTCTTCTAACCTTGCTTTTTAATGTCCATACCTCAATTATTTTTAGATGAGGTCCCATCTCACCAACTCTGCCTACAATTCTCTCTCCTTTTCTTTTCTTTTTTCCTTATGTATATGTGTATAAAACATATATTATTAGCATTTTAATCTCACAAAAATAAATAAAACATATATATCCTAGCTAAATTAAAAAAGGTTATTTAATTTTGATGTTATGCACTCAGCCATTATTCCAGTCTAAACCCAGTACATAAAATTTCTTATAGAATATGGGAATCTGTTATATTAGGAAAAAAGTTACATTCAATTTATTTGAATATATATTTTATAAAATGCATATTTTATTAGATAAGTATATATTTTAAAAAATTAAAATGCCTGTAAAACCACCCGCAAGAAAGACTCTGCTCTTGGTCACCTAAATATTTGTTCTGTCAGATGCACAAATTGTGTATATTGAATTTTTTCAATAAAAATAATATAAACATGTTAATACATAATAAGAGTATATTCCGAAAGGGTAAAACAGACATTTTGAAAAAGGTTAATAAACGTTTAACATCAGATGCCGTCTCCCATTTTTGACTGGTCGTTAATCACTCAAAATCACAAGCAAGGGTAAAATCGTCTTTTAAAACCGACAAACCGCCTCTCCCGAGGCTGAGCTTCGGAACCAGGTTCGGACACGAACGGCAGAGGCCACGCGTCACTCCCTCATACGATCAGCGAATCTTCCCCATATTCCGTTGAAGGCTCCTTTCACGAGATTAATTTAGGTTCCACTGCTCCGCCAGAACATTTTAACTCCTAATGTAGTTTTATTTTTTCAAGATATACATATTTAATATAATAAAAATAAAATACATTATTATATATATAAAATATAATCGTTTACACAAACAAATCACATGTATATTATAAGCATATATTTTATTAAAAATAATATTGTAATTCAAACTATATATGAAGGCTGTAATAGTGTCTCGATGTTGCTGATGTCACTCGTTCTTGTACAGAAATGGGATTAGATCAATTAACTAAAAATATATCAGACTCACATGTCAAATATTTAAAGGGACATGTTAACTCTAAATAATAAATACCAACAAATATTACAACAATACGCTTTTATATAAAATATATAAAACAAATTAAAAAAAAGCAAATGAAATTCATGATTTTCTACGACAACAAAACTGTCAGTCCTTTTCAGGAAACTCAAACCTCAGGAGACCTTCAAGGCAGACAAGGCGTCTTTGGTGGCGGCGGAGATGACGGCGTCGGAGGCGTTCGGCAAGTAATAGTACTTCCCTGCCAATATAAAAAGTTTGAGAAGTTTCATCAGCAGTTCATGTTGCTGATGGAAAACAAAGTTTCAGTGATTACAACATGTAAAAGGTCCTATCAGTAACAACATCAAACTTTACCTTGGGCAACCCGGGCGATCTCTTTTGCGAAACCGGTGGATACGAACTTGTTTTCTGTGTCGATCACGAGAAGTGACATGCCTGCTTTGTATATCTTTCCCGCAACATCGAGAATTTCATCCTGTGAGAAAGACAGAGAGTCAAGATCAACTTCCCCACATTGAGATAGACCTATGTACATGTCAAGCAATATTGTAGCCATAAATCACTTTCTATGCGTAGGAGTTACTCAAGAAGCATTTCACAATATTATATTGCTATCTAAAGTTAATTATCAGAACTAAAATCAACACAATTTTATGTGCACCATAGCTCGAATATTGAGTCTTTTACTAGGTACAGTCTATATCTTGGACTCTGAACTCCAGTTCTATTGACCATATTATCATGAGTTCGGAGACATTTTATCCAATTAAAACAATGTTTATGTGTTCAATCTATTAAATGACACAAAGGCAAATGTCAGAATAGTGTAGGAGATGTATTGGCATGGATAATTTGGCATGATTTGATGCACGGATGGAGCTACATTTCACAGTTGGTAGATTAGATATCCCTATATCTAGGAAAGAAGCCATCTAAAGGTTATTCTAAAAAACTTTTTCGATTTCAGTATCCAATCTTTCAAAAGGGTTGAAGAAGAGTAATCTAGTCAGGTCTAATATTTTGCTGCAAAACCAAAGTTTGGTGAGTACCTTCAGTTCTGAGCAGAAGGCCTCGGAGTGTCTGTCGCAGCGGCTGCTTCAGGATCAGTGGATCTTTTCAATGATATATTTGCTCTTCCATCAGTTATAGCAACGATCATAATACGTCCAACATCTCCGCTTTTCTCAGCATTCAGCCCAACTCTAACGGCCTGAAACACCAAAAGAAAAAGGAAAGAATATAAGTGACATGGGTTACTAGTAGAATAATTTATTTGACTAGGAAGAGTGGATACCGTGCTAAGACCATGAGCCAAGGGAGAACCTCCACCACAAGGGAGTCTTTCAAGACGTTTTCTAGCCATTGCAATTGACCTTGAAGGAGGCAAAAGAACTTCCGCAAAATCCCCACGAAATGGAATGATTGACACCTGGTGAAAGATTTTTTTTTTTTAATACAATAATCATCAACACATTGATACCTATGTAGTTAAATGTCCAATAGAATGTATTAGCTAGCATCATGTTTATGTATACTATATGGGATGAAGAATGTTCAGTAGGCATAACCAACTTAATCAAAATGGTCGTTCTCCATTCAATTTCCAAGAGGCTCAACAACCCATTGGACAACCAGGTCCCAATTTGGCACTAGGAGTCATAATTTCAGATTGATTTACTTGAGCACAGGCAAGCCAATCAAGTTGCATTTTACGTGATTATAAGATGCTATATTTACATTTAATCACATTTTAGCATTTGATACAACAATTAGAAGAACCTTTAAAACATGTGAGATTCCGGCAATCTGTAAAAGAAACAATACCCTCATAATCTCAAATTCTAAAAGGGCCTTGCAGGCAATTGTTTCCACGTGATGCACAAATGGCTACATATTGCAAAGAAGGCCACTGTATAAATTAAATAGCATTTCCTCAAAATGGTGGGGGGAATTTATTATCTTGCTGGTAAAAATTTCTAAAACAAATGATGATATTCAAATAAAACATTTCACCTGATCCCTGCTTGTATAGCTCTCTGCAAGCAATTGCAATGCTGCACCTTTTGCATTCTGCATGCGGTTCAATGCCATGCTGCCACTTGCATCAACTACAAAGATAACCTGCCACAGATTGTAACCATCAAATAATTAGTAGGGGATTGCAGAAATGTCATGTGTGCGTATATATATGTATTAAAATATTATGCTCTCATGTGCTAGGTATCATATTAATACCAGAGCAGCTGATCAATGTGTAGACCAAATTCAGCTCTGCTTAAAATATCAAGGTCCCATCATCAATTAAAAAAGGGCAAATAAATTCACAATGAAAACCCTAACTAAAAGGCAAAAGAACCTAACAGAAAGGACCATAAATCAGTAATGAAATCAATAAAATATTACCAAGGCACCAGCTTTCCTCGCCATTCTTTTGGCTCTCATGTCGCTTTTCTCTACAAAAACTTTCCTAGTTTTCAGCACGTCCCTCTCCCTTCGCAACTTTTGATAAGGAGCAGCAGCTCTGAGGGTTGCATCAACTGCTAGTCTTTTAACGGGCCCCTGTTAGCATTTTGACAATGTCCATGGGTAATAAAATAATAATCGAATCACAACAGAATAGTGGAAAGACCAGTAAATTATTTATTCAGAAAAACATATACATACGGGTAGCGGCCAAAAACACAGGTAAACTCATTGAAATCTATATAACAATAGATCAAATTTACTGCATAAGAAGACAAACCTTGGGGAGCATAGGCTTAATATACCGTCCTCTGTCCTCTGAGAATATAACATTTTTTGCTCGTCCAGCTTTACCTCGTCGTCTTTGCGCTTGTTGCGCAAAGAAGAGAAGCTTTTCGTCTACAATGCCACCATCAGCATCAAAGATAAACTCCTCAGGTATTTGCGGTTCCTGTTCTTCTTTCTCCTCATCTTTATCTTCCTGTCACAT
Organism: Acorus calamus; assembly: GCA_030737845.1. Taxonomy (NCBI): domain Eukaryota; kingdom Viridiplantae; phylum Streptophyta; class Magnoliopsida; order Acorales; family Acoraceae; genus Acorus; species Acorus calamus. The sequence goes on along the minus strand of CM060861.1, from coordinate 4,587,251 downwards.
ATGATTTGGGAGGCTAAGCTTGTTAATACATTTACCTACACCTTGGAGAAGGGACGATTAATTTTTTCATTCATGAACTCGCATACTATAGAGCATGGAACACTTTAAGGATTGCAACAAAGAGTTTGAAGAGGTAAACATTTATCTATACTAATATCAAAATAATCAGATTTACCTCATCCTCTTGATCTTCCTCTTCATCTTGTTCTTCAGAAGAATCTTGATTCTGTGGAGGTGGTGGGGGTGGTGGGGGTGGCTGGTTCTGCTGATCCTGTGGATTCTCATTAATGATTGAACGTGGAAGAATCACCAACTCTACCTGCATTGAATATAATCATGAAATAATGTGATATAAATCATAAACATACCAGCGTTATTGGCACCATTTTTTTAACCATATATTATCAATATGGGCAAACTACACGAGGCAAATTACAGCAAGAAAGGGGAGAAGGGATATAAGGCATATCTGCATCCCAATAGTCAAATACAAAGACAGCTTAAAGCCCCCCCCCCCCCCCCCCCCCCCCCCCCAACAACAACAAAAAGAAAAAAATCTGTTACCACCAAGAACAGGCCCTCCCTGCTAGGCATTGATTATTGAATTTATATATATGATCAAAAGGCCAGAGCAATGCGATTTATGAAACCAAGGCATATAACATCATAGCTTGTTTAGAAATGGCCTTACAAATGCAAAGGATGGATCAGGAACTAGCATTATGATACATTCATCAATATGATTGTTCGATGTATCTTCTAAGCTCAGACAGGAAACTATTGTGAAAGAAATTGCTTACAGCTTTCTTGAGGTCATCCACCCCAACCTTTTCACGTCCCTCAAGAGCAGCTAAGCATTTTGCAACTCGGGCAGCATATAGCTCAGCTCTATGTCCCTGGAAATCAGAAAAATGGTCTCATTAAAAATACGACATATTTGCATATTTTGAAGAACTCTATGTTGTGAGTTTCAGAAACATGGGCTTAAAAAGTTCAGTTATTTATAATATGTCATTTTTATAAAGAGATGTGAATGAGATGAAGGAGGTACATTCTTCAAAATTAATCAAACCCTAATTATATTAAGTAAAATGTTAAAGACAGTCATTCCCGCGGTCAATTTCCTCAACATGTTATGATTTTTTTTTTGAAGGTATATACTTGTCAAGTGAAGTACATACCTTTATAAAAAATGAAGTATGTAATCGAACTAATGGAACACATTTTTTTGTATTTTCCTAATCAAGTATATATTAGGTTAGGGGAAGTGACTACAGGAATAACTGAATGTATCAGCACCCTTACTTCAATTCAAGCATGCAAAGATAAATTTATGGAATATATCAGATAATACAGTCATATAGGGAAATCACATAGGGGAGGATTAAATAAACCCCGTAAGTCATTCAACCTTACCCCGTTTGCTAACCCAACCAACTGTTTTTTTTATAAATGGCTAACCCACCCATATATATATACTTTGATTTGTATCTTTTGAACCCACTCCTTTCAAACACTTCTTCTTCTTCCTCTCTCTTCTTCTTCTTCCCCCTCCCCCACCTCTTCCTCCTCCCCACCAAGCTCCTACCCCAACAAGTGACAACCCACCACTGACCCATCCCCCTCCATAACCCCCGTCGAACCCAACGCCCTCCACCTCCTCGGTCTCCTACTCCAGTGTGCAGGGTCAGTCGCCATGGACCGCCTCTCCTCCATCGAGCGCGTCTTTGCCTACTTTGCGCACACGCTCCACTCCCACGTCACGTCACCACCTACTTTGCGTCCCACCTCTTCCACATCCTCGCATCCAAACCCTCCGTCGTCGTCAAGTTGGTGAGGGTCATTGGCATGGGCTCCTCCGCCGAGCTCCTCGATGCCATGGGCAAGACACTCTCTGACTTCGCATTGGCCCTCATCCACCACCATGAGTACATGGCACTGGTGGGAAGATCAGTTGTGCCGAGGCATGCCCCGCCATGCCCCACCGTGCTCCTCTGCACCGCCTCGGATGCCGAATGCCGCAGGGAGGCGGTTGTCGGTGAGGATTTTCGGGTTTGATTTTGGGGTGGTATAAGTTCATGTGGGATGGGTGGTGGGAAGTGGACGGGGGTGGGTTCTATATTCCTCAAAATGAAATGAATTCAGTTTTTTATTTAATAAAAGGGGTGGGGTGAATGACTGTGGGGTGTCTTTAAAAGCCCCCAATCACATAGAGTTGTAGACAGACAGGTAACAGAAATTTGATCAAATAATGTGAATTGATCAAAGGATCATGAGGAAATTCCCATATTACTTATTCTGATGGAAGGGAAATAAATATCCAAGTTATCATGCATTAATTAGAGTGAAGAGAAGATTCATAAGCTTAAAGTAGCTAGCGACAGAACATAGACCACCTTATTTATTATGGAATCTGTTTACATTGGCAGCCACTCACGTTTGTTGTTTTTGCACGTATGTATATATAATGTTACAAGCACACTACTGCATTATAACATGAAAGTTAAAATACAGTAAGCTGCATTAGATTACCAAAATCAATTAACTACTGAAAGAGAAATCTACAAATATTAACAAGAGTTCCATAAAATGAACCTGAACGCCACCTCGTATGGATTCCATAACCAGATACTTCAGTTGGTCCCTGCCGATAGTGACATCCTTTAAATATTCCCTTGCCAAAATGATCTACATAAATAAAGACACATTTTGGTGTTTATTTGACTTATTTAGGAGGGATTCTTCATTTTATGTCATAAAGCAACAAGATTGTTTGTTTAAATCTTAGAAGTACACAATTTTTTGATCCCGAACTTAATATTACATTCAATAGTGACATACATTGCACAACTACAAGAAAATAAGGAATTTTGTATAAATAAAAAGGTTTTGTAGGACCTTGATAGTAAGAAAGAGTAATATAAGGTGAAAGAGTAAAGTAAGAGAGCAAAATAAGCATTACACGAGGTGAAGAATGAAATGGCCCCTTCTCCCCAAATAAAGAGCCATGAAGATTTTTTCATAGGCAGATGTCCAGTGACAGACTCTCCACGCATGTGCGTGGAGTGTTTCCACTAAAACAGTAAAGATATGCATGCAAGAACAAAATATCTGTTTTTTTTCATCTTTACCTGGGTTTTTGCAAAATCTGTTTCCTCCTCTACCATTTGAAAGACCTCCTTACTATTCTCCTGAAACTGTGTTGCAATACCAACAGCTGTGACACGATCATCAAAACACATTGGGAGATCTGCACTGCAGAACAAGTTCTTAGAGGTAAGATGAACTATTAAAGATACCTCAACATCATTATTCTCAAAAACTCTTCCAAGCCCTACTATTAAGGCAAGCTTCATGAGTGTAAAACATATATAATAGGAAGTCAAAAATTACCTCAAGTTGATTGCAATCCGATCCAGTAAATGTTCCCTCACAGAACCTTCCTCAGGGTTATATGTAGCAATGAGTAGTGGCTTACATGGATGGCGAAAGCTGATTCCTTCTCTTTCGACAACGTTAACTCCCTCAGTCAGAACATTAAGAAGTAAATTACTGATGCTTTCATCCAAAAGGTTGATCTCATCAACATATAGGACACCTCTATGGGCTTCAGCAAGAAGTCCTGGTTGAAACACAGTTGTTCCTGATTTTACAGATTCCTCAACATCAACAGATCCTATAAGTCTGTCTTCTGTGACACCAAGTGGAATCTGTGGCATTTGGGTGTCATGTAAAGATCAATGGAGTAGACAAAATTTACAATGGTAGAGGTAACACTGATGACCCTATACCTGAATAAAAGGAGTCTTAACAATCTCCATCTTAATGTTGCCAGCATCATCATATTCCACTTTATCAACAAGTCCATCTTCCCACCTTTAAGTTAAACAACTATTCAATAATGACATGCGTACACACAATTTCAACAGACATCATTACAATTAGGCTTAGGAGTGTCCTTAATAAGGAATGACTTGATGCTGAACCAATTAAGGTGACTCAGGAGATGGGTGACAAACTATTGAGACAAACAAAGAAAATTAGCTCAGGATTAAGTATGGAGGGAGAGGAAGACCAAAAACTTCAACAAAAATGGCAAAGATAATGATTCAAACTTCCAATGGATATGTTTTGGGTGAGTCTGTAAACTTCAACAAAAATGGCAAATATAATGATGCAGTTTTCTAGCTCCTAATGCTTGAACATCAGTCTAAAAATCACATAAATACTAACACTGAATCAATTAAAACACTTACTCTTCTGGGAGTGAGGGATCTGCATTGGCGATTGAACCTACAACTACTTCAATAGGAGGAAGAATAGCGTGCAGTCCACGTGCCATAATTGTCTTGGCTGTTCCCCGTTTCCCTGAGATGGCAATCCCTCCGATCTCGCGATCAATGGCACCCAGCAATAATGCTGATTTGATTGCATCCTGGATTACAAGTGATACACAGAATAAGATAGGAGGATCAGATGAACGACAAAAGACACTAGCTATATTTTCACATGGTAGAAAAACCAAAAAGGGATAGAGATGTTCAAATGCTAAACCAATCAAAGAATGCTTGCACTCAACTTTTAAAACAAATAAACAATACAAAAAGGCATACACATTCAATTATATGCTTAAAAAATGAAAAAAACAAATGCAGGAAGAACAAGTTAAAGCTCGCCTTGTTAAACTGACACAGAAACCACAAATACACATAGAAAGAGAGAGATGAAAACAACTAAATCTTAAAAAATAAAAGAGTTAACACAATTTCAACCTCAAATTTTTATAACCCATATCAATTTGTTCACTAAACTCTGAACCGGGTTTTACATTAACCTAACATTTCTTTAAAATGGTCAATTAACACTTCATGCTAAGCTTCGAAACACATGTGCAAGTGCAACTAATAAATGAGAACAACGGGTCATCAAACACCAACCAGCATAGAAATCAAGATCCAGAATTCTAACAAGCTACAAACAATAGAGCCCCGCTTAAATTCTATCCAGAATTCCATAAAAAGATCACCTTTGGTAACCACTGCAATCCACATTCACATTATATGTCCATAGTAAACAATTCCCAGATACAATAACACTAACAACCCAAAATGCCTCACAAACACAGTAACAAAACCCAACAAAAAGGGCACTCAAAACCCATTCAAACAACCCCCCAAAAATTCCATTTTTTCAGACCTGCCCAACCACGGCAGCCAACGGGAAGTACTGCCGACCAAAGGACTTGCTCTCCCGATTCTTCGGCGAGGGGACGGCGGCGCCGTTGCTGGACTCGAGAGTCGTTGCGGCGGCGGACACCGGACGGAGGAGGAGGCGCGGGCGCACCCGGGAGGGAATTCCGAGGCGCTGTCTGGGCTTTAGAAGGGAGAATAGGGGGTGGTGGGTTAAGAAGGGAGGGAGGATTGGAGGGTGGAGGGAAGTGAGAGAGGTGGAGGAAGGAGAAGCCATTGGAGGTCTGGAGAGTGAGCAAGTGATGTTGATAATCTATCTTATCTTGTTTTGGTCTATCTTGTCTGTATTAGTATTTGATGTCTATATAGTTATCATTTATGAGGAGATAATTAAACTCTGTTTTAACTTTTAATGATGATAACAATTAGACTTTATTTTAACTTTTTTCCATGTATATGTGCCATTGAAAAACAAGTGGAATGTTATTCCCACTAACCACTTCTCTCTCCAAGAGTACCTCCAAATCATATTCCCAAATGTGTATCCAAATTTAAATATGAGTAAAAAAGTCACATAAAATCTTTTCAATAATTTATCCATATTCAAAGAAGACAAACATTTATCCAAATTTTTAACAATTACTTTATTCTTTAACTTATATTTTTAAAAGATTTGAGTAAAATATAAAGTGATGGTTGGAAACAAACCATATTAATTGAAGTTTTTACTTAATTTTTTTAATGAAATTTAGATATGGGTTTAAATAAGGACTAAAAATGACACTAAATTTATATATAAATTTGAATAAAGACTAAATATGGTTTTACAATCAATTTTTTTTGAATTGTGGACAGAATACGTTGGAGAGAGGGCGAGGGAGAGAGTGTCAGGAAGGGGGCAGAGACGGAGAGGGCGACGGGATAGATAGGGTGGTAGATGGAGGTCAACTACCCTCATTGATCTCTCTCTCTCTCTCCCCTCCTCTTTCCCTTCCCCACCTTTAATCCGCTCCACCCATTGTCCATCTTCGCCCCCTCTTTGGTTATTTATTTCTCTCTCTGTCTCTTTCTCCATCACCCCTCCATCCACCTCCCCCACTCCATCTCCTACCGCCGCCCTCCACCCCATCTCCTTTTCTATTCCTAAGCATGTCAAATATCTAAATTCGATTCGAATTCATGTTCGAAAAAATTAGAAATATCCTTTATTCGAATATCCGGATTGCAAATATGGATATCACTCTATCTAATCTAAAAAATATCCGTATTTGATATATATTATAATATATATATATATTTGTACTATATATTGTTCATATTGTTATCTTGTATGATTAATTAGAATGATAATATATTATAAAACTATTAGATTTTAATGTATAATATCTAAAAGAGAATATAAACCTTAAAATCTCAATTTTAATTTTCATATGTATATAAAATATCACTTGATTATTTAAATTAACGTTAATATTTAAAGTTTAAACATGTCTGTTATTCAAAAACTATCTATATTTAAAGGAATCCGAATATGAATATTAGTATTCAAAGTTCCCCCTTCCTTCTCTCATCCCCACCAAGAAAAAGAAGGGTCGGTGGGAATGACCGAAGTGGTCGGTGGGAATAAACATAAAAAAATAATGATTTATTATTTAAAATTTGATATTTAAATGGATTCTTATTTTTATATCATTAGTCATTACATGACATTCTAGAATAGACTGAAGAGTGTATCGCCCAATCAGAAAAGACCAAAGCTTTGCTTCACGTTCCATCTTTGGCGAGCTTTAATGGCGGCAGTGCGGAGCGCCCTCTTGAAGCACCTGAGACTCACACCCCCCTCCGTCGGAGGATCTCCTCATCGTCCTCCGATCACTCCCTCCCTCAGCCTCGTCATCCGCCGCTGGTTCTCGGAGGATCTGAAGGGGTCCTTCCTTGACAAGTCGGAGGTCACCGATCGCATCATCACCGTCGTCAAGAACTTCGAGAAAGTCGATCCATCCAAGGTAAAAGAAAAACAAATCACCCCTCTTTCTCTTTCTGTTGTGTTAGGGTTTCGTCTGTTAGGGTTTGTTGGTTCGGATCCTCTCCTGAAGGTTCTGAATCTGTGGATATTCGTATTTAGAGTCTCTTGTGGTTCAAGTTGGTGTTTTGGTTTCATATGTTTCTGTGACAAAAACTGTTCTTTTTTAATGTTGGGTGTATAATTGTTCATACATTTTATTGATGAAATGGTAGGCATCCTATATTTGAAATATTAAAAATGGAATGCTCAAAGCGCAATACAAACAATCAAAACAAAACAAAGGAAAACCAAAACAAATATAGCACATTTATATATTTAAGTACCATGTGGTCGTACATTTTAGTGGAAGCTATGCTGTGGTGTAGTACATTCGGATGATTATATTGATGGAATGATAGACTAATGATGGAATTACGGTAAAGGCATTTTTAAGAATTGGGTGCAATCATACCAGCATTAATGCGTCGATTCCCAAGTCAAGTTTGTTTGGGCAAGAGTAATATTGCAATGGGTGGCCTCTGGGAAGTCCCTGTGTTGCACCCACTATCGATAAATTGTGGTGGTAGGGTTCCTACATTCTATCAAAATAAATTTGTGGGAAATAATAATGGAAATGTCAAACCCTCTTGGATTTGATGACTCGTGGTCATAATGATTGTGGTTTCTGGTTTTTCTATGATGTGAAAAGACCTCAGTTGGTATCTGGATGCCTAATTAGCGAGGTGATTTGTTGAATTGTTAGTGGGAGGGTACCATTTTGAACATCGATTTCTTGTTTTACCTGAACTGTGTTGTATGCATAGAGTTGGTATCAGAAAGAATTTCTCGTTTGGATGGAGCTATATCCCATTAGCTCCTTGTCTCGTTTGGATGGAAGCTATATCCCATTAGCTCCTTTGATTGAGACTTTTCTTTTATCCTTTTCACAGACACCATTTTTTTTGTGGATTGGCTGTTTGTCTTATTGGTTTAAGAGTATACCACTAACCTGCTTCCAAGAGAGTTGATTAACTCTAAGTCAATTGTTTTTATACAATACTTCATTAGCAACACAAAAAAAAAAAAAAAACTTGGGACTCGGTGAATCTGTCTTAATAAACAACCGCTTGGGTGTGTGTCAATTTTTTTTTGTGAAAATCTATTAGAAGTGTGCTCTTTGGTGAAATGCTGGTGGTAGAGCTGAAAATGACTGCCTCTCAAACCCTTCCAGCTATGTATCTACCTGCTGCATTTCTATTTTTTGTGTTTTCATGCCAGCAGTTTCCTGCTACTTAAAACTTAAAGTAATAGGCCGACTGAAATCCATTTCACCCATGCTGAAGATACTCAAATCTCCTTTTCGTCATTGTATAGAAGTTGTTTACCCAGCCTTAATTGTTTTCCTTTTCCTTTGCCCCTCTTGTTTCAAATCTCTCTATTTCAATCTATGATAAGTTCCGTTTTATCTTGAAGCATGGTGCTCTTGGTCAACCTAGTTGGATGCACGTCCATTGTCAAATTTATAAATTAACTGCAAGTTTGTACTCTCCCATTGCATAACCATACAAAAAGATCATGTCATTTGGGAGGCTTCAATGATTGAAGAACATGAAAATAAACTTTTTTGCTGATGACTACAGTACAATCTTTTGAATTATGAAATATGTGCAGTGGAAAGCATCTCCACCATGAAAATTATCATGTTTCCATTACTGTAGTCATCTATCAAGCTACTTAAATTGTGGTTGAGGAAACGCAGCATACAAAATGATTTCTATCCAAGCACAGATGCTACATCACCTGAAACATTGCATCGCTCATTATCTGTATTGTACTTCCACGATACGAATTCCTTACTGGTGTTCTAATGCAGGTCACACCAAACGCTCATTTTCATAACGATCTCGGCCTTGACAGTTTGGACACAGTGGAGATCGTCATGGCTTTGGAGGAAGAGTTTGGGTTTGAAATCCCTGACAATGAAGCAGACAAGATCAATTCTATCAGCCTAGCTGTTGAATTCATAGCTTCTCACCCGCAAGCGAAATGAATCAGGGCAAGAGCCTCTTGTAGTCATCATTTTGTTTTTTGTTTTCTTGTTTTTTTTCTTTTGGTACTGCCAGGTCTGTTTTGTTTGAGAAATTCATGTTTTCTTCTGTGAGGGGACCACCAATTCTTGGTGAAATAGAATTGGGCACTCAATTGCCATGACCCCATGGGGGTGGGTTTTGATTTCATATTTTCAAATCCATCCCGGCCTGTTATGATGCCTGGAGTTGGGTTCAAATTTTGTTTTTAAAACCTGATCCTTAGAATTGTAAAAGATAAAGACAGTCAAATACTTCTGTTGTTATCCCTTTTTTTCTTCTTTCTGTCTATGTTTTCATTCATTTCATTGTTTCTATCAAAAAAAAATGGGGAAATTAATTAGGGGTCCCTGGGGATACCCTTGTATTAACTATTAGTCCCTGCAATCTTTTACCTTAACAATAAGTCCTCTATTTCAGAACCTATTATCTTTAGGTCCCTCTCACTAACAGACTTTTAACGTCCGTTTAAACTACTCATTATACCCTTCAATATAAATAAATCATCTCCCCCAAAAAAGCCTATTGAACCTTCCCCTCTCTCTCCTTTAACAAAAAAAAAAACCCTAACCTCCTCTTCTCTTCCCCAAATACGTCCATCCACACTCTCCCTCCCAAGAACCTCGAAACGGATGGGTTGGAGAGGCTGAGGCCGAGCTGGATGAGCTTGAGAGCGTCGACGTTGTTCTTGATGGAGCGGTAGGGGTCTCGTCAGCGTCGGAGAAGGAGGTGCGGCCGTGGACGACGCCGGGGAACTTAGTGTCCATGGAGACGAGGGGGTAGGCGTCGTCACTCAGGTATGAGATTTGTCTCATCTCTGTTTGGAGGTTGTGGTGATAAAACTGTCATTGCTATGTTTTTTTAGGTTTCTTTAATTTGAAAAAAACAGGGGATGGAGAAGAAGAGGGTGACATGGAGGGGGTTTATGTGGTGGATATTTGTTTTAGTAAAAAATTATGTGATGGATATTTTGATTGAGGGGAGGTTTTCATTTGTTACTCTGTCTGGGGTTTGTAGGGGTGTGTTGTTTGCTCTATTTTTAATTATCATATTTGAAATTAAAAAAAACAGTAATTTTAAAAGAAGATCATAAGATTACAGGAGTCAAATGTCCCAATTAACCTTAAGGCAATCACATTATGCAATAAAAATTTAAGAAAGGTTATCCATTGAATTAAGTTACCTTCATTGGCAAGGATGTCCATTGGATTCTTTTGATTCTAAATTATGAGTACACTGTTATGTTTTACTTGTACACTCTTAACATCTTTTGATTATCTATCCCTAACCCTAAATGGCTATGCAATGTTGTTTAAATCTAGGTTATATGTTAAATTGGTTATGGAGTTTTGAATGGCAATGAAAAATGTGGGTTTTATGTTTACATTGTTATTAGTACACTCTTATGCTTTCTATGCACACTATTAAATCATTCTTTTGATTATGTAGTATATTGATATTATTCTAGTTTTTTCATTTTTCTAGGGACTATTCACCACTAATCCCACATGAATACTTACATGAATACCTTGTTTGCAAGGATGCACCATTGAACTATTGAGAGGCCTTGACATGATTCCTATGCTTGTGCACTCTAATATCAAAGAGTGCCAACATTGGCATTTTTTGGAGGTCAATTTAAAAAGTCGATTCATAGAGCCCTTGACATGGTTCTTATGCTTGTCGACTCTAATATCAAAATGTGCTAATATTGGCATCTGTGGTGGTTGATTTGAAAGACCATCGATTCATATAGTACAAACAACTCTGCAAAACATATTTATGGGGTTTGCACAAATAACAAATTGATTGGTGAGTGTAAATTTTTATATTGTCTTTATACACTATTAAAATAATTGTATACACCATTATATTGTCTATGTATGCTGTTAAATTATTTATGTATATAGGATGGTGCATGCACTTTAGACCAGGATGCTTATAATTTAACACATAATCCTGAAAAGCAAATAGTTTGAAAGATGTTAGTATTCATACTGTATGTATATCCACAATTTTTTATATATGTCATAAGTCATGGAAATCTTATGTTAGAGACATGGTGATAACTTTTGCTGTTTGTTTTTTTAAATCTTATAACTATGTGTTTTAGTAGCTATGCAAATAGAAAAGATATACTGTGGGGATGCTTTTGGGAATGCCTAAAAATAAAATAATATTCTTATAGTAGTTGTCATCCATGCATCTTTTTACTTGTATGAAGCAATTGGCTATATTATTTAACATTAATTAATAGTGAGTAGTTATATCTTACATGCTGCAATCGCATGTTTGGCATAATGCTTCACTGTCTCTTTATGCATGTTTCTGTGTAATGAATCTGTCCATATGCATCAAGCTTAATTCTGATGACACTTTTAAGTTATAAATGATCACATATGTTTGATACTAAATATGACTTTAAATAAATTACTATATATTTTGAGAGATTACAATTACTATGCCTCTGTCTAAGCTGTACACTGTTATGCTCCTCATGTACACTGTTATATTTTTCGTTATAATCCTCTTATATGATATAGAAATTAACTTAACATTGATCTTTTTTTCTTGGGCATCCCCTATAATATAATTTAGGTCACATGCCTACCATTTCCTTAAAAAAAAAACATTGGTCTCTTTTTTGGCATTGTTTATGTTGACCTAGATGCTCAAGGAGTTACTTAGGTTGTTAGGCACAGGTTCATAGTTGGAGCTGTGATCTCCTTGATTTGTAATTTCTTCTTATTATCCAACTATGAGAAAGATGTTACTTAGGATGTTAGGCACATATAAGAATTGCTTGCTTATCTAATTTGGTAGTTTTGCTTGTACTCTTTGTAGTTATAAGGATATCCACATGACAAAAGAACTTTAAAATTCATTGTCATGATCCTCCTGTACACTGTTATGCTCTTCCTGTACACTGTTATGCTTTCTCTGTTATGCTCCTCTTATACAGATTGATCAGTATATTTTCTCTGTTATGCTAGCTCCTCTGTTATGCTCCTCTTGTACACTGTTATAAGTATACGTGCACTCTTAATCATATATGGGAACATTATTATTTTGTTTATGATGATGTATATTTCCTATATTGATAGTGTGAGATCGCAATATGCAAGTTCAGTGGCTCAAAATGTATTTCAATTTGTATCATTTCATGCACAATGTTGTTAATTGACCAATCACAAGGATGACCAATGTCCACAACAATCCAATGGGTAAGTGTTGTTATATTATCATGGCTTTATATCCCAATGTACGTGATACAATATTCATTTATGACATTTTCAGGGTTGATTGTGGTATGCTTGTGATCAAATACGGTGAGCACCTGATGAAGGGAATCATCATGGAATTTAGGCAACAATACATTCCAAGGTTTCGAGGGGAGTATGTAGCTAAAATCATTCCAAGAGCGAAAGAGAGTGAGACTCGGATAAAAGAAATCCAAAAAGAGTGTGAATTGTACAAACAAATGTAAATATTACGCTATGATTATTTTGTAATTCAGTGGTGGTGATTTAAACAACAAATGCGTGCACTGTTATCAATTTAAATATTTGATATATCAGTTTCAAATTATGTTTGAAATGTTTGTTCGTTATTACAAGTTAAATAGATTTATATTGATTATTGTATGTACACCATTATGCATAATGTGCACACTGTTACACACATATAAAAAGATGAAGTACATTGTTATACCATATGCGTACACTGTTATCTATCAGATAGGTGCTGGGGTTAAAAAGGGAAGAAAAAATGATAGAGTTAACTGTGGATGGATGGAAGGACCTAAACAAAATGGATGGATGGATGGAGGGACTTAAAGAAAAGTAAAAAAAGTCAAGGGACCTATTGTTATTACACAATAGGTCCCAGGGACCTCTAATTAATTTCCCCAAAAAAATTGAAAAAAAAAAAAAAACCAAAACCAAAATACATTTACCCCTGTACACAGCCAATTGTTCTTCACCCATCAGACAAAAGGTTATGTAATTTGTTTGATATTTTGATGTTCTGTATTTTGAAAGATGTATCTTCTTCTCTTTTTTAGTTATACTCTTTTATTTTATTTTATTTTTTTTGGGGGGGGGGGGGGGGGGGAGAGAGATTATGGGCCCTTCGATCCACCCACTTATCATTTTTGGATCACTTTTGTAATTTTTTAAAATCATTAATTTGGTTGAACATTTTTTAAAGATCCTCACACATGTTTTTCGTTAGTAATATCATTAAATGTGACTATTTATACTTGTGATCCATGATATCGTGTACATTATTATGCTCTCTAGATACATTGTTAATCTGGTATATTGTCATGCTAGAATAAGAGAAATGGAAAACCCTTGTTATCATGACGAGAGGTGGTTTGGGTGGGAGAAGCTTCAATTTATGTGAATGGGTGGGAGTGAAGAGGGCAAATGAAAAATACAAAGAGCATTGAAAAATATAAATGAAATGAAATGGAATGAAGAAAAAAATAACCCTAAGTCGATGCATTAATTAGAGATCTAAAAATTAACTCCAAAAGTGTCAGAAAAACTAAAAAGAATAAACAGGTGGCCAAAAATACTCATCTAGTGTCTCATATATAATTTGGCGGATGAATTATTCATGTTATGTATATTAAAATATTTTGCTGAATTGTACATAACATTATCCAATAGTCTAATAGATGTCTTGGCAATGTATTTTGAGACATGTATCATTTTTATTTTAAAAAATTAGTATTTTTTTGTGAATGCAACTCTCTTTTATGTTAAGAATAATTTCTCCAAATGTAAGACCCAGAGTAGGGCAGTGGATATGGATTTAAGTTGTAGAACTCTATGACCGAGTCAAATATTGTGAAGTCATGATTTGATGCAGGAAAGCCTTTCACTTTCATATGATACAAACTGGAGACGAGCACTTTTTTCCCCGGAGATTCAATAAGCTGGGGACAGAACAAAGGGAGAGAAGCAGGGAAACAAATGCCAACAAAGGTGTCATATGCTTCAATGTTCCAAGTTTTTATCACTCTCAGATGTTGCAATTCAAAAATGAAATCTTTCGCATTGCGTCAAAATAGTTGGAATTGAATGATGTCGACCCAAAGCCGGAAGGCTCTCAACCATATGTAGATCTCCGGGTAATTCAGTGCTAATAGCGCCAACGAATAGTTGCAATTCTCGCATGAATTTTTAATCACAATGTATGTTGTATTCTATATCAATGTTGAAGATGGAGGGGGTGCATTGAATCTTGAGCTACCAACCTGCACAGTGAGGTCAGAAATTGAGGTTTCACTGACTACAATAAGACTATAAGAGGGGAAAAAATGAACACAAAACTAGAAAGGGAAAATAGATCTTCTATTGATTAAATTTAGAAATTCCTATGCACCTTTGATGTTAAAAGACGCATTAGAACTAGAGAAAAAAAATCACCATCGCTAGAAATATTACAGATCATCCATGTATATATCTGACGTCAGAGTTTCTTAGAAATTAGCAAGTTGACGTTACATATCTTCAATTCATTTAAATCTAACTTTTCAGAACCACTTTATCTGCACCCACCGTGTGACATTTTTATCCAATCTTCCATACATAGCTCCAAAAGACCAGAGAGAGAGAGAGAGAGAGAGAGAGAGAGAGAGAGAGAGAGAGTATTAATGATATCTCAACAAATCATATATAAACCTAAGTAGTCTAGCAAATAAAGCCACCTAGTCAACCCTACAATAGAAAATTCACTTTTTAATGTTTGCTGGAAATGGGATATACAACAGTATATTATCAACATTCACATGAAATTCTCTCTCCAAAAAAAAACATTGACATGAAATTTCTTTAACAGTTGCTGTGATTTTAGAAAGTAGACTACTCGTTCTCGGAAGTCCTTTTGTTTTTGTATGTTTGATTTTATTAGTTCTTGGATCTGTACCCTGTTTAGGGATTTTGGTGGAGTTACTATCTTCTCAAATAAAAGATAGGTGAATGGTTCGTTTTCATGTAATGGTTGAAACCAAATCAGGTGGATAAATATTTATCAGAATGAGGGAAATTGAAGGGCAGAGAAATTTGGAAATTGAAGTTTTATGAATTGAATGGAACAACGAGAATATGTGATATATAATTTAATGAAAATATATCAAAATTCACATTGTGAGATTGTATCTAAAAAATTCATGAACACAAAAACATACAACTGAACTTCATAATAGCTTATCACAGATATTGAAAGTTTATAATAATGCCCAATGTTCATTTATGAAATAACTTCAACCTAGTAACATATAAGAGATTGAAGAGCATCAAAAATAAAAAAAATTACTTACTTGGCCGACATGAGAATATCTTCTACTTCCAAAAAATCTCTGGAATATCCTGATGACCACCCAGCAATCTTCACTGGATACTTAGTATACAAAACCTTGGCAGATGTCCACTTTGAAACACAATTCACAAGTTCAGGTAAGTATGCTCTCAATCAATGTGAAACCCACTGAGCACGACTGTGTTGGCTTCAAAAAAATAATTAAGGATCTGCTATGAAAACAGCTCAGCAAGAAAACCATTGCAGATAAGTGAAAGCAAAGTTAACCAAGAACATTTTTTCAGATGCAAATGGATGACATCAATCTGCCTAGTGCCTAAAACCACATATAGAAGGCCCACAGGAGCATGCCCTGTTTACATGCAAAATGACACATTCAAGACGAAGTGATGGTCCTAAAACAAACTGTGGTTATGCCAATCTTCATGGCATTCCTCTTTTTTCGGTTAAATTTCATGAAATTTCTCTGCAATAAAAGGAAGTTAGAAAATTCACAGTGTGCAACCTGCACAAATTTCAAAATAAAGAATGTGCTCTATATCTTACATATTTCATCATTTTACACCTTTCATTCCATGAGATATAAAATTGAATGTGAATGATGTTCAATCGTATTACCAATCAAATCTGCAATCAGGGACTTTGACATAATCATCATCTCTCCCAAACTATATCCCCACATTGGTATCCAATTGTGGCATTCCCATTTGACAAGATCTCTGCTTCACCAGGTTTAAATATTGCATTTTTTGCATCAAATACTTGAATCTCTGTGGTCAGAAGCCCATTTACTAATTTACTTTTACACTAACCCAGAAAAAGAGCCTGATAAGAATCACAATTGGTATCTGCGTCATTATCCTTGTGCTCAGCTTGTTCTAGATTGAATAAACCTGAACATTCTGTGTGCGGAAGAATCTTCAGGCCATCACATGATTCCTCCAAAACCTTTTCATCGTCAATTGTATTCTGTAC
The DNA here is from genome assembly GCA_030737845.1 of Acorus calamus. Classification (NCBI taxonomy): domain Eukaryota; kingdom Viridiplantae; phylum Streptophyta; class Magnoliopsida; order Acorales; family Acoraceae; genus Acorus; species Acorus calamus. The sequence continues at coordinate 4,570,665 of CM060861.1, read as the reverse complement.
AGTTTCCAGCTCTGTCCTGTCTTTCTTTTCTTCTTGCAATTTGTCTGCATCATTATCATTGTGCACAGATCGCTGTAAATTGAATAAACCTGAAAATTCTGTGTGCGGAAGAATCTTCAGGCCATCACGTGATTTAACCGAAACATTTTCATCATCAATCGTATTCTGAACAGTTTCCAGCTTTCTTCTATCGCTCTTTTCTTCATGCAATTCGTCTGCATCATTATCTATGTGGACAGATTGCTCTAAATTAAATAAACCTGAAAATTCTGTGTGCGGAAGAATCATGGGGATATCACATGATTGAACCGAAACCTTTTCATCATCAATTGTATTCAGCACAGTTTCCAGCTTTGTTCTATCGTTCTTTTCTTGATGCAATTTGTCTGTATCATTATCCTCCTGCACAGATTGCTCTAGATTGAATGAACTTGAAAATTCTGCTTGGGGAAGAATCTTCAGGATATCACATGATTCAACCAAAACCTTTTCATCATCAATAGTATTCTGCAAAGTTTCCATCTTTTCTCCATCATTCTTTTCTTCCCGCAATTTGTCTGCATCATTATCCTTATGCACAGATTGCTCTATATTGAATAAACCTGAAAATTCTGTGTGTGGAAGAATCTTCGGGATATTACATGATTCAACCAAAACCTTTTCATCATCAATTGTATTCTGCACAGTTTCCAGCTTGGTTGTATCAGTCTTTTCTTCATGCAATTGGAACTCATCGGCATTTGAATTTTTTGAGTATGGGCAAGTTAGTGGGCTCTTCTTGAGACATGCACGGCACTTCATTCCCATAAGGTTATTAACATTTTCAGAATTAATACCAAAGGCATCTCCATGAAACCAATCTGCACATTAGGCAATAAATGAAGTAAGAAAATCTTCAGATGGTGAAAATAAATATGAGACTTCCATACAGAAAACTAGTATTTATTCATCAATATATAATAATCAAGGAAAGGACTTGGCAAAGAAATGAAATACCTTTACAATTTTCACAACTAACATATATCAACCTTGCTTCATAATCTTCACGACAAAGAGAACAAATTGGCCGATGAGAGTAATTCCCAGAGTCTGTGAATGGTGCACAAACATTTCTCTCTTTAAAAAGCATTCTGCGATCATCATTTGGCTTTCTGGTCCAAAGAAGTCCATCAAACCAGTAAGGGTACAACATCTTTGTCCTTTTCCCCCTCCCAAAATGATTTCGACTATGAGATTTTGAGAAATCCTTTCGTTTCTTAGACTTGATCTGTCTCATGCTTCTCCGGCTTTTGCGTACTTTCTTTCTAATTTTAACTTCTACATGTTTTGCTTTCCTCAAAACACGCTTGGGCAATTCATTCATTGAAATTTTACTCTTCTCCAGTTTAATGTCCTTCCTTCTAGTTTCTCTCTTAGGAGTTATCATGATGCTGCACTTGAAGCATGTGTACAAGATACTCATAGCATCTTTTGAGGCATTGGCATGCCTTTTGTGGAAAAACCCTGAAAAGAAGGAAAAAAAAAGGCTTAAATAAACTACAATAGGAAGAACGTCAGAAACATAACTTTATTAAGCAATTGTAAATAATATATCGGCGATGATCAAGAAAACAATATCAGTTGCATCTTACACATTCATTTACTTCTAATGCTATAAATGAAGCATCTTCTTCGACCTTAATCTGTAACTCCTCCAAAGATGGGAAAAGATGGCAAGCTAGACAATCCTTAAATTTATTCAAAATAGTTAACAAAATATGCGGAGAGCAAGATAAAACCGTGCCGGCCAGAACATACTGCAATATGAAAAAGTGATATATAATTATCCGCAATTCTGCATATTACCCCAACAATTGGCATCGTGAACAACGGTCCATGTGCCCCAAAATTCAGGCAGGTTAGCAAATATATGGATTATGTAATCATAGCGATGGCGCACGTGCACGTGAACATGCACACACGTGCACGCACACACACAGTTAATACATTGAATAATTCAATATGTATTCTCTTCCATCAGTAAAAAGGAACCATTACACCGCATCTGAGTAGACGAGACACACTCACCAATTTTACATCCCCTCTCATATACACCACAAAACACAATTTTGGGGTAAGGTGGTATCTTTCACCTCCATCCATAGAATATTGAAATTCCAAGAAAAGGGAAAATCAATCAAAGGGGAATTCAGAAAATCAATCAAAGGGTAAGGTGGTATCTTTCACACACGCACAGTTAACACATTGAACATTTCAATATGTATTCTCTTCCGTCGGTAAAAAGGAACCATTACACCGCATCCGAGTAGATGAGACACACCCACCAATTTTACATCCCCTCTCATATACACCACAAAACACGATTTTGGGGTAAGGTGGTATCTTTCACCTCCATCCATAGAATATTGAAGTTCCAAGAAAAGGGAAAATCAATCAAAGGGGAATTCAGAAACCTCTTCCAGCATGCCGGATGTTATTATATTTGGTTGGCTAGAAATGAAAAACAATTCAAGGAAAACAGCCTTATGTAGAAAACATTCACGATGGTAACCACACACACACACTCACTTAATACATTGAACATTTCAATATGTATTCTCTTCCATCAGTAAAAAGGAACCATTACACCACATTTGAGTAGATGAGACACACCCACCAATTTTACATCCCCTCATATACACCACAAAACACGATTTGGGGTAAGGTGGTATCTTTCACCTCCATCCGTAAAATATTGAAGTTCCGAGAAAAGGGAAAATCAATCAAAAGGGAATTCAGAAACCTCTTCCAGCATGATGGGTGTTATTATATTTGGTTGGCTAGAAATGAAAAACTAATTCAAGGAAAACAGCCTTTTGTAGAAAATATTCATGATGGTAACCTTGGCTGCATTAAAGCTAAGGGAATTTAATGCACCCATTTACTGCTTCCACTCTATTTGGGAGTCAAAGTTCAACATGACCATATCCATATAGATCACAAGAAAATTCTCCTACATATGAAAAACAAAATAATATTGTACAAACTACAGAAAGCTAAAATCACCAAAATTAGTAAACAATAAGAATTTATATATTATTACCAGTGTGATAACATTAAATACTAGAGCAATCGCACTAAACAATTCTACAGAGTAATTACTAAGAAGTCCTTCCACATTAACAGAGATGGCATAATTACTAAGAAATCCTTCCACATTAACAGAGATGGCATATATATGCCTCAGACATGTGACGGACATGTGAAACCTGTATTCACATTAAAAATGATTCTTTTAGGTGAGGGCACACACCAGACTCAGCAAGGACATCCCCGGACACGGCCTGATCCAATAGCATATGCTAAACCCTGGCCCCTCATAGCTAAAAACAGAGGAGAGGGCGGAGGAAGAGAATAGGAAAAAGAATATGCTCTCTATGTCTCTTCAGCTCCTTTTCTAGTAAATCCTGATTTCACCAATGAGATTTTTGCAGGTTGATCTAACACATTCTAAAAGCCTCTCACAAACAAAATCAGAAAAACAGTAGGAGTAGCAAAATAAGATAAACATAAGCTCACTATGTCTCTTCTTCTTCTTTAATGAATCTTGATTTCAGGGGTCGGATTTTTGCAGCCCGTCGGTGCAGCTGGAGAAGAAAATGGGACAGGGAACATGTTTTACTGCGCGGGACCAGTATTGACCTAGTCGCCCCATCCTATTCTGAGGCTCAGATCTAGGCTTCCAAACAACATCATCAAGGATAGTTGCAAATAAAGGGCTCTCAGGGACTGTCTTATAGATGCAAAAGTTTTAGGGGACCAGTTTGTGAGAAATTAAAGTTTTATAATATTTTCTATAACACTGCAAATTCTTTCCATTACTAATATTTTTTAAACAATTTATTATTCATGCGCAATCATTTAATTGAACTGCTGATAGAGTTGCTAAATTATAGAGTTATCGTTCATCATACAATAATAGATTCTTATGGTTTATGGATTTATTGTCTCATTTATCATATCAATACATTTACTCTACTACATTATTTGTTTCTTTATTTCCATGTCATTGCCATATTATTCTTGTCTTAGCTTTCAAAGTTTGTTGTGTTGTAGTAGACACCATGTCCAGAGTGCTCTGTCCATGCTACATAGCAGAAACTAGAAGAAATACTTAAAAGTTTGAACAGAACAAAATTCTGAATTGCTAAAGTTTGAAAAAAAAGATAAAACTGTTCTCTTACTAACCTTTACAGAGATTGCAATTGACAGCGCCCCTGCCAAATCCACAGCAAAATCATAAGCATAATTTTTTGGGGGAAAAGTTGGGGGGGTTGGGGGGTGGGGGGTAAGCATGGCTTATCAAACTGAACATGACATTAAAAAAACATATCTAGGCATCATTGCATGCTTTATCAACAATGTTATATCAATTTCACCACCAAATTTTAGAGATTTTCAAAAATTGAACAGTTTCAATATAAAGAAAAGAATATCGCATATGGCCACATCTGCCCATATATCTAGAGTTGACAAATTCACTCACCAGTTCACACAAAATTGAAAGTTTATGGAGAAAGTTGAATACGAAAAGGAAACTCGTTCAATTATGGTAAAAAAGTATCACGGTCTCCAATCAGTCTACAACATGCATTATTAAAATGCAACAAATAAGTTGTGTGTTTCAGAAGAGTACATGGAAAAATATTAACTAATACGGACTGATAAACAATCCACAAGATTATTTTAAATGGCATGGAGGTCAGGTTAGGTTAAGTTAACAATACCAATGATTCACAATGGTTTGACATGAATTAAGATTTTAAATAGAAGCACGATATGCTTGTCTTTGAACCTTTTATAATTAATCAAGGGGACAGCAAAAGTCTATAACAACTTCTATGTTATGACCAAAAAAATTAAAGAAATAGGATAGTTAAAAATGCTTATCATTTTAAAGTAATCAAAGATGGATGAGAATAGATGGAAGTAGGAAAATAGGAGACAAGAAAAAAAAAAGCTCAAAGAACAATTATTGATCTGGAGTTGTAATAAAGCTCAAAGAACAATTAAATGAAGATGGTGGTAAATTCAGAAATTGGATAGGCCTAACTGGAAAGGTTGACTATTCCCATCAAACTAAGTTGGTTACTCAAGTCTTCAGCTATCACAGAGCTGGATAATAAAAAACGTCTGCAGTGAACCTAGTGGTCTTAAAAAAAATTGCTAGCTTAAAATGTCTAGTACACTGACACAGAAGACATTGCAAGAATATGGCATGGGATAAATGGTTAGAGACTTTATAGTTGACTGGACACAAATACAGATAAGCCTAGATGTTATATATAGGCCACAATAATATTTTTACGTGACGTCAATCCTACACTTTCAAATTCCATAACCCTTATAATTGGCAATGAAGCTTTGGATAGATCAGGTTTCATCCATAACAAGAATTCTGGTACCGTAATTCGTAAGTAAATGAGGTAACTAGTTCTTTTACACAATCATGTACCTTATGCCAGTCCAGGAGCATATCTGACTATTGTAATTAAATGCTACAAATCTACTCAAGGCACAACTAACTAGTTTTATTTGTCAGAGAAACTTCTAGCTCCCCCTTTACTTTTTCCCAATTAGACCAAAGGTTAAGATTAGATACACTTGAAAACACATTTGATCTTCTCCATTTGCTGATCCAAGGAAATCGACAAGATTACACCTTTCTAAGTAATCCGATGACGACATTATGGCCTTTTCCTCGCTTTATCAGACCAAAATAACAATGAAATAATGAATAAAAGAAAAAAAATCAATGCATAGCATAGAAAGGTTATGGTACCTGGCGACATATTTTTTACAGTGACCACACTGATGGGATTCTGATTTCTCTCTTTTAGAAAATAGATAATGAAACCCTTTCTGTCTCAAGTGCTTCACTAATTTAACTCCCTCATCACATGGTAGCCAAGAACCCAGCTTATTAAACTTCCGCGCAATTTTTCTCTCTTCAAAAGCCTTCAAGCGTTTCAAAGGAACAAAGGACTCATCAAGCCAATATTTCTTCCGTTCACCAGAAGATTCTTCAAGGATGACCCCATGCCTAGTGACAATGTCCGGTATAAACTTTCTTTTTCCAAAATCAAGCAAATACTTCACTTGCAAACCCTCAACACATTTTTTGCGTATAATTGCCTTTCTTAGTGTAGCTACTTGTCTTGCCTCTTTGACCAATGCCGTGGAAAATTGACAGTTAGAAAGATCATGCCACCTAATACTTGAATCAAGTTCGCTGACCTGGCAGCATACTAAGAATATCATATCAGATAATTTGGAAGAAAAGGTTGCAAAATATTCAATAACAAATTAAACAATGAACCAATAAAATCAGGCATACAAAACGCTCCTTACCTGATAAGCAAGCTGTGCAATAGTAGCAGACATCTCTACAGCAGCCTTCCAGGCGATATATTTGATTCTCTTAGCGAACTTTGAACCTTCAGTATATAACATACCAGGAATCTTTCTACATCCAGCTGTAAATATTAAACAAAAAAAATATTCAGAAACACCAAGTTAACCAAACAATGACATCTGAAAACATCAACTTTAAAAAAGACAAAACATAAGACCTTGTCGACCAGCTTTTGAAGCCAATGAATGAGGCAACATCTTCCAGTAAAACAGTTCACGTGAAAGTCTTCCCCCCCTCCACCAATACATTCCAGACATAGGAACAAACTCGGGTTCACCTTTGGATATATTTCTCCTAGACTGTTTTCTACCTCGCCCAAGCTTTGTTGATGGCCCATGCTCTGCGGATGCTTTCACTGAAGTGGTCGTGGTGTAAGAAGCTGATCCGACCAGAAAATCTGAATCCACTTGCTTTGACCATTCGGAGGTAAGCGCAACACGGCGCAAGTTCGACTCTAGCTGCAGCAGCATGGTCATAAAATATATCATATAAGCAAATGAGTTACAAGAAATCTATGCAACATTTCCAAGCACAATATCGGGGACAAAGAAGCCACTCACAGTAAGAAGCAACGGTTTCAATGATGCAACACTGAAAGCCTTTGAAACACTTTTGCGCCACTGGTCACTATGACGAGGATTTTCCCAAGGACCACAAAGAAGACCATGCAGACGATTTTCAATAGACAAGATATGACATGTTACGGAAGAGAGATGGCTCTTTTTCATATTATTAGTACGAAAACCAACAGCCCGCATTTTTGAAAAATCCAGTAGCTTTTTATCAGCCAGTTTAAACAAACAAGTTTCATCTGTGGGAGCTTTGCAGTTGAAGCACCAACCACAACTTTCTTTTTGAACATCTAAATATAATTTTTGAGCCCTATACAAAAAGAACTTCTTTGATTTGTTAAAGATTGCCTTCAGCTGTGATGAAACAATTTCCTCAGCAGAAATTTCGGATTGTTTTTTCATGCTTTCAGATAATATATGCATCAACTCTTTGGAGATGGACGAAACCATGTGACCAGAGCTGTAACAATTAACGTAGGTACCAGGTTCACACTGCACTTGACATGCCCTCACCTTTATCTGGTTGATGACCAATAATGAGGGATCAGAAACTGAGAATCCTACATGCTCTTTTTGTACAGCAGAACAGTGATTTGCCGAAGACTCTTCAAAGCTTGAAAAAGAATTGTGCACTCCCATGTCTGGGTTCTTGAACCCTAAACTCCAACTACTTGTGAGCTCATTTTTACAGTCTTGGAGATGGACATCTAAAGTAGAATCTGATTCAGGTTTTGATATCTTTTCAACAAGGATTTCTCTTTCAGCATCATTAGTTTGGGGAAAGAAAGAAGAGGGAGTTGCAACTCGAAAACCATAATCCAAATTTAAAGACACACGATCAGTATCATGATGACCATTTGCTCCATAAAAAGCATTATCAAATTTCCAAAATAAGGAGATGGCATTTATAATGCCATGATGAGGAATCATCCCAGATGACTTTAATGCTTCAATAACAGCAGTGATATCATCCCTGCTATAATAACTATATGAAGAATCTGGATCACATGAATCTGACCTGCAGCCATCACCAACAAATAATATAACGGTCACATCCAAATCAAGGAAAAATAATATCAGAGGTCAATTTGACAGAATCAATTTCTCTTTGCCAAAACTGGTAAAAGCTAAAAGCTGATGGCGTCACTTAAGAAACCCTCAAGTACAGTTACGATCTGACAAAATATGGAAAGGACGAGCAAAATAGGAACACCAAAACAAGCCTCAAGTGGATGCTAGCATACCCATGGCAAATGGTATCAATAATGTTGATAGACCTTGTATTGATCAGCATGACAACAACACAGATTTATAGGGAAAATACATAAATAAGACTTTCAAACTAGTGCAGCAGAAATACCTTCATTCCCCACGAATACTATACACTACTGTTGGGCGATCAGCATTTCCTGCTCTTAAAAATAAATCCTTTTAATATGAGATCCTTATACAATAACTAAAAGGGTAAGGCTAGAATATCTCTTTCAAAATATACAATTAATGGCAGACTTAACATGAGGAGCAGCACCCAGTCAAGAAATTGGAATGGCAGAATCTACAAAGCTTATCCAAAAGAATTGACAAAGAGGCTACGCCATACCGCCAAGTCAGTTTGTTCTGCATTGTCATTAAGCTTGATGCTATTTTAACATGTTCCTAGGTGTATAACTTATTTATTAATCTCAGGATGACAGTATGTTTAAACACCTCCTATATAGGCATGAACTTTCTTACCCGATTTTCCAATTCTCTTTTGAACTCTCATAAAACAATATATCATAAAGACTTTAGAGATCCAAAAACAACAACATAGCCTTCATCCTAAAAATTTGGAATCAGCTACATAATCATTTTTCATCATTCAGCTCTTTTAAGGCCATGTCCTCAGATAAATGTTCAGTCAACATGTCCTTGTTATTGCAACATTTTCAAGCATATCACCCACAATACAATTCAAATTTTTGCACCCAGGCTAATAGCAATTTCTTCTGCCTTTCCTACAAGTGTACTGAATTCAAGCATCCAGCTCATCCAATCCACTCCATGAAGACCCAAATATTGATCCAGTGTCAACTCCTTCACAAAAAAATACATTTGCCTACTCAATTTTGAGTGCCTGAAAAGCCTCTTCTTTGTCAAAGTTTCAAAATATTAAGAGGAAACAGAAAATCATATGTGACCACATTTATAAAAGTGGTCAAGTGCATTTTGATACATGTAAGAAGCAATCCTCAGGTCAATTATGCTCTGTCATGATTACTTGAAGCAGAATATATTCTGCGGATCTCTGTGGGTTATCTATATGGTGGATCATATGTTTGCAATACCTGCATTTTATATACCCTCACACAACACACTCCCCTATGGTAGTTAATTTGTCATAAATAAAACTCCTAGACCTCTCTACTAATTGTACATATTGACCACTGAAACCTAATAAGATGCTACCTTCAATTTCCATGATTTTCTTCCAAGTTTACTTTTTCTCAATTCTCAGAGAGACATTAGCGGCCTCTAAAAATCAAATGCCTGCCAATGTGTTGGTGAAATCCATTGCATATTTGATGATGTTTGAAATCAATATCAATGAAGAAAAGTCAACTTAATAAAAAGAAAGTCCATCAATAGACAACAAATGATGACTGCTAGCACTTAAGGAATTGGTCTTAATCAGCATGCATCAGAATGAATTATGTCAAATGAAGCAAACTGTTTCATTATTAGGTGTGTGTGTGTGTGTGTGTGTGTGAGAGAGAGAGAGAGAGAGCAAAAAGCTTCATTGTCAGTGACTGAAATATTAAAGCAGACCTATGAGAATACTCAGGATATTCGGAGAACAATGACAAGTTATTCATTTACCAAATAGAAAAAGCAAAAGAAGAAATGTTCTCTTGTTAACAAAACAATGATTACTGTGGGGTGGCTTCTAGTGTTGGTGGTGCCACACATAATCATATATTAAATGAAGATTCATAAAACATCTATTGCCAACTATTATATATCTGTCAAGGATACTCACACTAAAAGGTAACTGTAGCTTCCAAGGTATAGACGACCATAAGAATCCACACCCAAAGTTTTTGCTCCACACAGAGACTTTAAGGGGTTTAGAACACCATCATGCTTCTTCATTATGCACTCAGGACAAAACCAGTCACCCTCTGGCAAGAGGTCTTTGGCAACCCCTACACACCTAGAATGGTAAGCAGCCGGGCAGCCATCACAGCATATCAAGTTACCATCCATCTTACACAAGCAGCACTCATCGAAATTTCGATCACCATCTTCTTTGACAGCCTCCTTGTTCAAACAAGAGCTGCCAAAATCATTCACAGTATCTTTTCCTGTGATATTGGCATTTGCACTTGTATCATTATCCGCATTAAACTCAAGTTCTGTCATCCTCATACTAAGCTCAGACCTTATCGCCTCAGTTTCAACAAGATCATCACAAAGGCATTTGAGGACACTGAGCTTCACTGTTGCGGGCTGTTTATAATACTCGCTACTCAAGAGCCTCAGACACCCAAGATTGACGCCCGGTATCATCACCGGGCAATGAATCAACAAATACTCGGCAAGATAAATAGGCCATGTGATTAAGTCCAGCAATTCCCAGTTAAGATTCCTACGCAATCAAACTCCAAAAGCAATATTATATGAATGAATAAGAAAATGCGGCAGAAAAAATACACATGTGAAAAATATACATAATCAATACCTTAAGCATGCCAATGCAGACTCAACACCCTCATTCGATAAAAGCTCCAAATTCTGCTTCAAAGCTTGTAAGATACAGAAATGAATGGAATCCATCAGAGAGTTAACAAAGTTGCATCTTAAAGCTGCGACGAATGCTTCCACAGTGAACGGGCTGAGAAATAAATTCGTACTAAATGACCTTAAGAAGGAATACACCGAGAATATGTCAAGTATCGGAAGATCATCCGAATTGAGATTGTTGGAAGGAGGAGGCAAAACAAACATCCCCTTTGGCTGCTCTCCAGGTTCCTCATGAGCAGAATTGACATGCATTGTGGATGACTTATCAGCGTAAACTGAGAGAGGAGTTGTCCTGCGAGTGCTCCTCCTCAGAGGTGTCAAAGTCATCGGCTGTAAACGACCTGAGACCTGTCCTCTCTTTATAAGAATGTTTTCTTCCTCATCTGGGCTCTCAAAACTGCTCTCATTTCTCTTAACATCTATACCATTACCTTTCACTACTCCAACAGAAATGCTGTCCATCGTATTCTCACAAAAACCATTACTTTTCAATTGGGTTTCTTCATTTTTATTGAAAATCTTCCAATCACTCCCATTAAAAGCTTGTAAAGAACCATTTGAATCGTTCAATTGAGCTCCAGTACCCTCTAATGGATCCGCTAAACCATTACCAACAGGACCTCTCTCGCTCGTCTGCAATTCCTTTAATTGGATCTCTTCAACCGCTCTCATAGAGTGGCTTCCATCCAGAATCCCCTTGAATCCATCATCCATGATATGCGCCCCATTTCTCTCCGATAATTCCATTCGGATCTCTCCAGATGAAGGCATCCCGCAATGGCGTTTCTTCGGCGGTCGGCCACGCCCCCTCTTGACCTTTATCGGACCGCTCTGAGGGTCCACACCCACATTTGGGCTCCCGAAACTACTCCCATCTCTACCAGTAACTGAAAATCTTTCACCTGATCCAGCCTCCTCCATCCGAACCTCAGCAACACTGGTGCCTTCCCTGGACTGGGCCGAAAGTTCAATTGGGCATCTTTGCTTCCACTGTTGGACACATTTTCTTCAAAACCCTTCAATTCGCCCTCACCGGGGTCTCGTAAAGAACCGCTCGGATCACTCAATTGAGTTTCAATACCCTCAAATGGACTTCCCTTCAACTGGATCTCTTCAACGGCCACTGAATTAGAGTTTCCCATAAAATCCTCCGCGAATCCACCATTCGCGATACGACCTCCATTTCCCTCTGATTCCTCCACCCGGATCGCTTCAAACGACGCACTCCCCCGGCGTCGTTTCTTCAGCGGCCGGCCCCGCCTCCTCGGTGGCGTCGCCGGATCCCCTTCGGACGGACGGGAATCCATACCTCTCAAGATCGAGGAGACCTCCACGACGTCCAGCTCTTCGGAGTCGCCGTCCTCGTAGACGACGTTGTAGAATCCCGTCAATGGATCGTACGATTCGACGAAGCCGGAGAAGACGCCGAAGCCTTCGAATGTCTTCAACACTTCTCTCCCGACGATTTCCATGTTCGATTGGAAGCGAAAAAAATGAAAAAGTTAGGGTTTTCAGAAGGGGCGGAGGACGATAAGTCGCGCGTTTGAGGTTAAGGTGAGCGAGGAAGGGCTGAAAGTGGAAACTGAAAAGTTGGGAGGGGTGGGGAGCATTTTAAGGAGATCGTGTTTCGCGGGTGGCGTGAGTCGTGGTCCGAGGGTATGGTGTTTCGCGGAGCACCGAAATCTAATTGTGTCACATTTGCCCCTCATTTGCACAGATAAAATAAAAATGAAAAAGAAAATCATATGATTTTATATTCCGTTTTTATTATTGGATAAATTTTTATTTTTGTTGCTTATTTTATTAGAATATAGTTATATGTTTTGATAAATTAATAGAAACAAGTATACATTATACGTATCTTTCAAGGTATGGAATCAAGATATATATTATACATTAAAGTTTTATTATTATGGTTTACCAATGTTACACAAACACATATTTTTTTATTACTTATTATCAAGATTAAAGGAGGAATTTCATAATGTTATAGGTTTGAGAAATGGATATCTTATTAGGTGTGTTTGGAAATTTTTAATTTTTTTAACTACGTTACACAAAATCGATTAAAACTATAAATATATCAAACACTCCTTATGAATTCTTTTAAAGATAACTATAAAAGAAAATGCTATATTAGAGTTTTGAAAATATCTGAAAGATACCTTTTCATTTAGAATTACTTTTAAATATAGATTTACAAGAAACATAGTTTTGTTAGGTTATTGAAAAACCATTTTTTATAGTTTATAACTAAAAAAGTATTTTTATTTTCTTTAGAAGTTTAGATTAAGTGAGACATCTGGAAACAAAACTGAGTTAAGCATTATTCTTATAAAACCATAATCTCAACACATTTTCAAACATTGCACACATAGATTAATTGGCTTTTGGCTTATTTTATAAATAGTTTCATACAATAATTGTGTGTTCATGAAATGCTTACTGGGTTTGTGAAGTGTTTGATTTATGGGGCACATACTTTGTGATCTTGTTTGTGGTAAGAAAAAAAAATTTCTGCGGATTTGATCGTTGGATATAGGTTGTGACTTGTGAGGGATTTTTCAAACCAACCCCTATTGTTTTTTTTTCTTTTATTATTATATATATATATTTTTTAGGGGGGTGGTTTGTTAATGGTGGTGGCAGATATAAAAACAAAGTTAGTTGGTTGACCGTTGGAGTCTGCTTTCCCGCCAATTTTAATTGAAGTGGAGAGGGTATTTGAAGTATTTCCCGCCATAAGAACGTATCTTGCAAAAGAATATTTGTCTCTACTAATCCACCTTTTATTCCCACCAACTAAAAAAAAGAAGTTAGGATAATAGAGGGACTGGGAGGAGATAGAGAGGAAAGGGGAAGAGAGGAGGGTGGCCAGAGGTGAAGGCGGCGGCGGCCAAAGGACGCCGGGAGAGGTCAAGGAAGAGAGTGGTTGGTGGGGATGGGGGTTGGTTGGTAGGTGTAGTGGTTCTCATCTTTAAATTGAGTTAGAGAAATTTGATTATGAGAAAAGTAGGGATTAGTTTTTTTTTATGCCAAGAAATATTTTAAGATAAAATAGCATCTCAATATGAAAGTCGATGTTTTGATCGATCAGAAATATGATGTTCGACGCAATACTCATTTTGAAAATTGTGATCTAAGGGTTATTTTATCATCTACTACAATTTACAAAGGTATCTTTGAAAACAAAATTCTTTTTCAAATACAAAAGTTCAGTAATTTTCCATGACAGTCTTGAAATCTAATAAATTAAACGCTAAATGGGGCCTCATATTTTTTCAAAGATGTTTTCTTTTACAAATCCCATGATATAAAAAGGATATAAAAAATATAAGTATAAAAAAAAAAAGAGAAATAATAAAAAAGAAATAGCAAAAAAAAGTGCAATACATGGATGCGTTGATACATTCACTTCATTTTACAGTCTCATTTGCAGTCACCACATTATTAATATAGTGTATGAAATCATATTGCGCGATATATATTACACTATTTTAGTATATAATTTATTATAAAAAAATGTAAAAAAATATGCATTCAATTTGAATGAGTTTGTACATCATTTTTATAGAATAATGTATTCATTAGCGAAATATATAAAAAAAGAGTGTTATTACATAGTTTTTTTTTCAGCCTCTGTTCCAGTCTCATATGTATTGATTGGAAAATTATTTGAGCATATACTCACATTAACGATGTGTATGCTTTGATAGAAAATTTTTATTTTTCTATAAATGCATGAATACAATTTATTGGAGTATATGCATCATTTTTTTATAAACGCGTATACCTCATTAAATGAGATATACTATTTTTATAAAAAATTCAAAACACATGTTGACTGGAATTAGGACTAGAAAAGAGGCCACACATAGCATTATCTTACTAAAAAAAAAACTGTGTGGGCCACGAGCGTGCAAACGGGATTGTACTTGTCCTTTTCCTATGGAAAGAATATATCCAACTTTTGTGCAACTTCATCACAGCCCTCACCGATTTTCTTTTTTTTTATATAAAAATATCATTGAAGCATGTACTGTTGTTTATATTTTTTTAAAAAAAATAAAAAATTAATTTTTATACACTGCGATAATATAATATATACTGAAATAGTATAGTATATACTGTATATTGCAGGATATAAATGGTTGAATGATTGTTTCTAGACTATATAGTAAAACTGATTAATTCCATAGCTCTTTTTCCTACATGGATCTCTCCCTGGTCCACAACTAGGATATTCTTATGCAAAGCCCATCTCCAATGGTTTTGAAGTGACCCGATTAGTATCTGATCGGATCTGATTGTGCATTGCCCGAATAAAAGCCCACTTTACATCCCTTGATCCTTGAAGCTGTTTGCGCACAGAATCGGAATTCTGCTGCAGTTTCATGTACTTATTAAGTCATTAAGATGAGTTATATATTTTATTAAATAAAATATATAATTTTTTTTATTTTGTAAATAGATTCATACAATATAATTCAATTTATATTTAATTTTTATGAAAATGTGGTTTTGTCACATAAAAGTTACACGTTTTTCAAGGAGATTAAAGAATTGGAGATATACAGGTGAGATTGCACATAAATCCATCGATTCATTACATATTGGATGACATATTTAATGTTGTTTGCCTCACATGTTAGGTCTCATTTCATATAACAGCATGCATTTTATTTAAATAGTGTATGATTTAAAAAAATAAATAGTAAATATCAATAGTTTATAAAAATATAAATAATAATAAATAAGCCTAATTATAATTAACAAGTTGTTAAAGGTACTAATTAACAAAATCTTATAATAAATCATGATCAAATGCAAAATATTGTGTCAATTTAAATAAAAAAGGTAACATTTTGTTCTAACTATCCCCTCTTAAAAATCTCGATCTTAACAAATGAAAACAATGTCGACCAATTAATTAAATTAGAATAATTATCCTCAAAATCTTCTTTTTATCAAATTAGACCTAATACATGTCAATGTAACCCAAATTGACGAAGCATCTGTTTGGATAGAAGAATAGGGAAAGAATATAGAGGAATATAGAATAATACGATCAAAAAGCTATTTGTTTGCAAGAAATAGAAAGGTATAATTATGCCAGAATAAATTAATAGTGATATTCTATGTTCGATAATGTCTTTCATATTCTTATCAAGTTACTGCTATTTTTTATGTTGAGAAGTTAATATTACTTATTCATGTTTGTTGTTACGCGCATTGCACGTGTTTTTGACTAGTATAAAAAGGACACGCATGTCAAATCAATTATCATCACCTCCATTAAATCAGATATCCGCATGTCAAATCAATTTTTCATCTTATTCATTTTGTATTTACAACTTATTAATTATTAACTAAACAACAAAAAATTTATTATTATATTTATCAATGAGATAGTTAAAAATACAACAAAATAAAAAATGAGTTATTCTTGATCTATACTTAATAGTTATTTGTATGGAATCATGCACGTGACATTATAGTGCCAAATTACCTAAGATTACATGCGGTATAACTTGCAAGTATTAATACAAAAGCACAGAAATGTATGTGTTGGTTAACCAGTCGACATGATTCCTATCCCTTTAGAGCCACTCACGGGCCTCTACGCAAAAGAACAGTTTTTTTTTCTCATGGTGTTTGTTATACTTAGGCTCCGTTTGAAAACACATATTGAAAAATAGATTTTAGAATAAAACTGTTTTTTAAGATGATTTTAGGCCTTCATTTTTTTGGGATGTTTTTTTTTAATTAAGGAATCAATATTTGAAAGGGGTTTAATGTTTGGTAGAGAACGTTGCTTTTCAATTCAAAAAATCGATTCCGACCGAAAATCACAGTTTTTGAGCTTTTTAAAACACGGATTTCGAGAGAGAAATTAAAAGGAATCCAGTTTTTGATTCCGCCGGAATCCAATCCGTTTGGCTGCAAGATTTTAGGATTTTAACTTTTCAAAAAATAAAATCATCACAAATCATGCATCCAAACGGACCATTAATCTATTTTATGATTTAAAATAGTTCCTCAACAACACAGTGCATATCACTATCAGTGCTATACACTTATATACTATATCATCACAGTGAATACATTTTTATTTTTTTTAAAATAACTAGTGTATGTATATTTTAGTTCTTTTTTATATATATTTTAATGGACGAATATATATATATATATATATATATATATATATATATATATATATATATAGATTTTCTTAAAATAGATGAAATTAGAGGTTGGACATATTATTTTCCTTTATTTAGCTAGGTTAAAAGAGTGTTGTTAGAGCATCTTCAATCTTATACCTAAACATTTAATCAAACTTAAATTTGAATAAAAATCATCTAAAACTCTCTCCAATCATTTACCCATATCCATACCAAATCAAGTTTTTATTCAAATCTTTATCCAAATCAAGCAAGACTCAAATCTTTACTCAAATTTTTAACATCTCTTTTTTTCATTTATCTGCACATTGGAACAATGTGACATTTTTTTCCTTCAACTCCACATTTAATTTAATTATATTAGATGTTTTCTCACCCCCAAAATTTTCACCATCTCTTAAAATAAAATAAAAAAGTATTCTTATTTTTACTTCAAAAAAAAATGCTTTTACCTTTTTTTAAAAAAATTGGATGATAATAATTTTTAAATTTAAATATTTTAAAGGAAAGAAAAATTGAGTAATAAAAATGTTTGGGGAAATGACTTTGAAAATGTTTATAGGAGATAATTAGAAGAAGATGTGAAATTTTTAAAAGATTTGATAC
The DNA here is from genome assembly GCA_030737845.1 of Acorus calamus. Taxonomy (NCBI): domain Eukaryota; kingdom Viridiplantae; phylum Streptophyta; class Magnoliopsida; order Acorales; family Acoraceae; genus Acorus; species Acorus calamus. The sequence continues at coordinate 4,553,065 of CM060861.1, read as the reverse complement.
AACACAAAGTGATGGTTGGAAATACATCATATCAAATCAAACTTTTACTCAAAATTTAAGTGAAGTTTGAATATAAATTTGAGTAAGAACTGTAGATAGCCTTATATGCAATCCGTGATGACAGTCCGTAGATGATATATATATCCTTCCTATATATGACAAAAATACATACATTTTTCATAAAATTATATATATCTTATTAAATAAATTTTATATTTTTAAAAAATCAAAATTTACACGGACTACGTGGGACTGTCCCACATACTGTCCTAACTTTATTCACATGCACACACAAATAATAATGATAATAATAATAATAAGGGAAATTTTTAAAAATAACCCCCTAAAAAATTTTAATTTCACTTTTAACACTCCCCCAATTTTAATTGTAAAACTAACCCTCGACCCGGTCAGCGCTGCCACGTCAGCGCTGACTAGGTTTTTTTATTTTTGGATTTTTTATGGAGGCGTGCTATATATAACACGCCTCCTTTATAAACATAGAGGCGTGTTAACACACTTCCCTGTAGGGCTCATCGATACGAACACGTGAACATATTATAATAGCGATTCTGCTCTACAGTTTGAAAGTTATGACTATTTAAAATTTCAACACTCCCGAACCATTTGAAGTTATGACCATTTTTATTTTTTTGTCATTTTTTTTCTTGAAATTGTTTGTTATATTTTTTTGCACTAAAATGATTTGAGCTCAAACATAAATTATACACATCCATGTCATTTTCATACATTGTGTAGGTTTGTTTATTGAAATTATTTGTATTATTTATTTACTTTTTTCATCTATAGCCCTAAATTTTTTTAACATTCAAATAGTAATAATTTCAAATGGTCATAACTTTCAAACCATAGATCAGAATCGCTATTATAATATGTCTACGCGTTCGTATCGACGAGCCCTACAGGGAGGCGTGCTATATATAACACGTCTCATGTTTACAAAGGAGGCGTGTTATATACAACACGCCTCCCTAAAAAATTCAAAAATAAAAAAACCCAGTCAGCGCTGACGTGGCAGCTCTGACCGGGTCGAAAGTTAGTTTTTACGATTAAAATTGGAGGAGGGTTAAAAGTGAAATTAAAATTTTTCAGGTGGTTATTTATGAAAATTTCCCTAATAATAATGAATGAATAAGTTAAAAGGCATTGTGTTTTGCACGTGTAAAACGTAGCAATTTGAATTATATTTGGTCGCATATCCATGTTTCCTTCCTTTTTTTTTTTCCCAAAAAAGTTTTGAATTATCTTTCTATGGCATGTAGTAACAAATATAAATTTTTAGTGAGCTGTTACACTTAGATTCATTTTCAGTCCTAATTTCAACTATATATGTCGATAGAAAATTAACGACATATATGCTCACGTTAACAAGACACATACTTTGAAAGAATTTTTTTACAATTTCTATAAATACATTCATGAAATTCATTAGAATATATGCTTTATTTTGTATAAAAACATGTAATTCATTAGATGAGGTATATTATTTTTAAATAATTCAAAACATATGTAAACTGAAATTAAGACCGAAAATGGGGTTAGATGTAACATTATCCATTTTTGATTTGTTGCAGTGACAAAATTATCATAAAAGGTGCTTGTAGTTTTTTTAGTAGATCCACAGAACATGTAAAAATATGAAATAATAACGTCGTACTGTGCAATGAAACTAAATTTGGTTTAGTGACAGATTTCTTATCCATGCAATGTAAGCTAGGTAATCATTTGTATTAGTATAATAATGACTTTAATATGAATTAATAAATGCTTCCCCTCAAAATGTACATTTTTTATGGTTCCCCTCAAAAAGTATAAATTTTGGTAAATCAATTGAGCGTCCCTTAAAAAGACTCCCATCTGAGTGTCAGATTTTCTAAAAAATGAGTTTAAATTGAGTTTTAGAGAAAATTCTCTCTATGGATTATAAAAAGAGTAGTTTTTAACAATTTACAAAAAAATATCTTTAATTAACTTTAATTAAGCTGTAGAATTTTCCTATGGATCTAAAAACATTTCAACCATTTTTCCTTACAGGCCTAAATGTTTTATATATAAACAAGGTCACGGGTGATGGTTATTTTATGTGCTCAATTTATATGATTTATTTTAAAATGATTTTCTTAAGTAATTTTTTAATAATGCCCTCACATGACAGGCTAAAACCTGCTGTGCAATCTTTCCAAAAAAATTAAATAATAAACAGAGAATAATATATCCTGGCCAATAATGAATGCAACATTCCCTGATTACACCAAACCTGCTGTTTTCAGAGGTCACGAGACATATATAGACACTTTCTTTTAACATTTATTTGTTTATCTTTAGAGACTTCCATTATATAGTATATACATACATAATTAAGAACATTTGTTACATGCAAGCTGCAGCCAAAGGGTGCATTTGGTTGTCCGATTATAAAACTGATTTTGCAGGAATCTACGATTGCAAACCTGATTCTGCAGAAAGCTCACTTTTCAGCTTTTATACACTATTTGTCTGCAATCGCTAGATTTAAAACTGTGATTGCAAAACTGTTTGGTTGTACGATTGTAAACGCAGCTTTCTGCAATCGCAAACGCTGCGCAATCGCGCAACCAAACACACCCTAAGCCTTGTGATATGTTTTGTCATGCGTTGTCATATAATGCTATATATATTAATGAAATGTATAATTTGTAAAAGTTGTTGTTACATGCAAGTTTTATATGCATCTTTGCCATATGTTTTATAATGAGAAACATTCAATGTTATTATTTTAACATAAAAGGGATCTACTATAATATTATTATAGTACTTCAAATTTTTTTGTGAAGATACAATATTCATTACTTGAAATATATATTTTACAAGTCTTTAACATGTTTTACTGAAAATAAATAAATAAATAATACTAAAATATCTTATTATATATATGTGTGATTGAAGTCACGAGAAAGAGACCTATGAAATGAGAGTCACAAGAAGGAGAAGAGAAGACAATGCAGGGCAGGAAGAATGCAGCCCCCACAAAGTTAGGTTTTTCATTGTGCACTCGTGTTGGATTTATGTGGGGGGTGACCTATATACATATATACTCACAAAATAAAACTGATGGTCCCTTGCAAACTAACAAATGCATGTGAGGCTTCACTCATGACATCTGCACATGGTGTGTACATCAGAGCCTCTCTTTTTTCTTTATTTCTTATTTTTTAATATAATGCGGGTAGAGTGACACACATATGTGACCTTTCCATGTTGGAACTTAAAGTTAATTCACTTTTGTTTGTTACTAATTCACCAATCATTCAACATTCAATGTTGTACTTTATGCATTAATGCAACTTTGTCATATATGTACTCTACCAGAGAAACATCGACAAAAAATTACATTCAATTCACTTGGATATGTATTTTATTTTTTAATATTTCACCGCCATTTTAATCCTATGGTCATTGCTAGAAACACATGCATTAATTACACACATGCATTTCCCTTCCAAATGAAGTCATATCATTTGTTACTTTTATTGGGATGAGAAATAGGATTAAAATTAAGGTTGATTAGACATAATGCCTCCATTTATGGATATTAATTCTCTCTTTAATCATTAAGATAATGAAATGAATATGATTAACAGGGCACTAAAGTAGCATATGATGCTATGCAAAGTACAAAAGTTCCATTAATCTATAAGTACAAAACAAACAACAGTGTGTTTGAGTCTCTAATCTTCCATCTTCTATTTCCATGACAAATAACAATCACTGCAAAAACATGGCAGGCTTTTCATCAACATGTGGCATTTTTGAGTCTCAGAACATCACGGGCCAGTTTTGTTTTCTACTGATTACTTGGGGTGCAACCCGATCATTCTTGGAATACTAGTCTCAGTCTCACATGTTTAACCGATGAGTTCCGTAACCATTTAAGTTGAATGTCAATCTCTCAATGAAAACTAACAAACTATGGTAAGATCCAACATTAACCAGATCTCATCGCATTACAATCATAAAATGCATGTATGATAATTATTTGATATGATAAGTTTATATTTATAAATAGTTCAATGTATATAATATAAAAGTACAAAAATAATTAAATTGTTTTCTAGATGTATTTTGATTTTTAGTGCTAGAACATACACAAAAAATTATAAATCAGGAGTGAAGAAAGTGACAATTATTAGTTTTTAAATTATAAAGAATATGATAAACCTTTCAAACTGAATATTCAATAAGTTCAGAGTATTTTGTGACTACCATCACGGTTATTGTTTCATTGCACAAAACACCAAAACCAAAACCCCTTATAAATACCAAGAACACCTCATCTTTCCACACAAAAAGATAGAAACAGAAACACACAGAGCTCCTTCAACAATGGTGAGAAGGCTCTACATTCTGTCTTTATTTGCTGTTCTCATGCTGGTTTCAGCCAAAGATATCCAGGTTCTCCTCCTCTGCCCGATACAATCATCCATGACTGGTATTTTATACAAAACTTTTCAAGCATCACAACTGTTTTTTTTCCTTTTTATAGCCTGTGGGAGAGGTCCTAAGCCCAACTCCATCTGCTCAACCAACAACCTTCCCCATGGTGAGTTAGAATTCTCATTTGTTAATGTAAACCTCATATAAATACATGCTCTAACATATAAACATGTATTATTTTGTTAGTATGGTGTCACACAAGGAAGTCTTCACCCCCAAGGTTAGACACCACCCACTTATCTATGTTCTAAGCTCAAGTCATTCCTCCGGTCCTAACAAAAGTATATAATGTGTTGAGACTAAAGTGACTGCACCAATAATTGCTCCTAACATTTTTTCTTTCTGTATGTATGTACAAAGAGTGTTCACCACGTTGCGCAATGAGGTGCTCGAAGACGCAGTACAGGAAGCCATGCTGTTCTTCTGCCAGAAATGCTGCGCGCAATGCCTGTGCGTGCCGCCGGGGACTTATGGGAACAAGCAGTTCTGCCCATGCTATGATAACTGGAAGACCAAGAGAGGTGGACCCAAGTGTCCTTAGATGTTTAATATTTTCTCTATAATCAGTAGCCTTTGCTTTTGGCTTTTGGGAGGTTGATGTGTAGAATCTGATAATAAAAAAGGGCTTCTTCTATGATGTTTGTTGAGTTGGGGTTAATGCTGGCCTCCCAAATCACATCTGCAATGCTGTCTCCTTGTGTGTGTGTATACTGTCTTATGGTTTATTTGGCGTTTGGATGATTCATGTGGATGTGATGAGATCATTTGTGTTAAAGAGGCAGAGAATTCTTGTGTGGGTCATTGAGAATGTGTGATGTATATGATGTGAAATTGTTTAAGATAGACATGAGTGATTTTTATGTGAATCTGAATTAAAATGAGGATACTTTCATTAAATATGGACTTTTTTTTGTTGATCCATACTGTGATTTTTTTGTATTTGTCACAGAGATGATCTGAAGTTCTGAACTCTATAAATTATTAATATTCGCTTGTTTAGTGTTCTCTATTGTTGCAACTGAAATATAGTATCATTGTAAGAAGGATCAAAATCTCATCTCGGTGAGATAAATAATCACCCATGTTTTATTGTTTATGGCAGATAACATTGTATCATAGACTCACCCTACAAGATGTCCCTTGATCTTCTATTAAATACCAATAAAAAAAATGTTTTTGCTTTGTCAAAAGCTAGGATCGTAGGGGCCTTTGGAAATAAGTTTGAGCTAAGTAATTCCTACAAATGCATAATCTACGATCCTGTTTCCAAATGCATCCGGAGATGCCTATTTCAAATTATCCATCTTGGACCAAAGTACACAATATATGCTTCTTAGAAATCTGCAATAAAATGGATATTATATATACACAATGTGTATACAGACACAGACATAAGCTTTAGCATTAATCCTGAATACAGTATAATCCTAAATGTTGAAAAAAAGGAATACATTCAGCAGATCAGATTTCTATCGGATAGAACAATGCCTTTGAATATAGAGAACCTGTTATGGTGTGGGATGAACTGAGAAGCTCTTGTTCTTATACTTCAAAGCTGAGGAAGGCAAGCCAAAGGTAGAAGGAGATTTATGTATTTTCAGCAGCTTTGAAAAGCTCTTTCCATTTTTCAGTGTCGCTTCCTGGTCCTTCACCCTGATGTTATTGTCAAGTTACTCACTAGAGGAGGTAGATGATGCAAAAAATGTGGCAACTTATCTTTCATGTGAACCTTTTATTCTCAATTTATGCGAATAACACTATGAAGAAGTAGAAATATAAGCACATTAGGGGAACTAAGAAACATATATGGCATTAGGCTGAAATCGTCTATAACTATCTGATATATCCAAAGAACATGAAGTCAAAACATTTTTGCTAGTGTGGTCTAGCACAAACATAGAACATTAGGGCAGGGCATAAAAGATACTAAGATGACTAGGGATTATAATATAACTTTTTACGTTATCATGCTCATAATCAATCCCACCCTTGTTATCTTCATTAACCATCACCTTTAAATATGCCCACAGTTATATCACATAGAACTTCCAGCAATTGTTCTGGTCTATTTGAAATACAAACAAGGTTCCTAATATTCAAACTTGAGGAACTTTTATTACTCCCTCTCACCATCCACATCACAATTTGCAGAAGACATCAAAATATAGTGATTGCGAATATATCTACCTAAAAACTGGTTAAGTAATTTCAAGTAGGGTGTATAAAAGAGTTTTCTTTTCTTTTTTGGGCCTTGCTTTTAGTTTGTAAAATCGTGGAGCTATGTTATGATGTTGATGATTTACCTCAACCGAGTTAATTTCATATGTCTGGCCTTCAGTGGATTCTATGTCCAATGCCTGTATGCAAGCTTCAGCCACTGCAAGTCTGCTAGCCTCTCCAACAAGTTTGTCACCTATAAAAGAAAACAAAGAATTGCTTTGAGAAAAAATCAAAGGGAAAAATTGATGGAACAAACGAGAAATATTCGAACTGGAATTGACTTGGTTCGAATATTTTTCCTTGGTTTTGGCAAAGAAATAATCAAGAAACTGAGAGGCTTTTCTCATAAAAATTTATGATTTCAAGATAAAGGATAATTCCACTATCACAAATTCTACAAATTGCACACTTTATTGCAGCTTCACTTTCATTTCTCAAAAAGATCAACCTTTTCCAAGTCTCATTTGATGTGGTTCAATATATATGTTCTCACTATAATGTTAATGTGATGAGGTACAGTTGAATCTACCTTGATCGAGGATCACTGCACAACGTTTCCCTGCAGTTGCTTTAAGCAAGGTATTCAGATCATATGAAGTGTATGGTCCATCAGTCAACCTTCCCGCCCTGATGAAACACCCATGAAAAATATTAAATATCATCAGTTACTGTTAGGAATATAGTTTGTTTACTAGGGAGGAGCTAGAACCGAATTGGACATCTATTTGTTAGAAGAAAATGAGAAACCTGATTATAGTGAATGGAAGACCGCTACTTCGAACAAAATCCTCTCCCATTTTCTTGAACTTAAGAACACCAAAGAGATTCATAATACTGTTGAAACAATTCAAACCATCAGATCAGTACATTTAATCAAAATATTTTAAAACCCTTTGCCTTTTAAGAGATAAGATATGGTTATAAAATTTGTTGTAAAACAGAAGGCCATCAGATTATTAGAATATGGTACACCGAACCGACCCAGTAAACAGGACCATTTTGAAACGGTTCTTTTTATATTTGTAATTTGTTAAGAACATAAATACATCTAATAATGAATGCATGTTGCTATCATGCCAGGTGCAGATTTGGACATGAATACATAAAATGAATAAATGACTGAAATTTCTTGATAAGTTAGCCACGAACAAACAAGCGCAACAGCCATCTTCTTAGACAATCTTACAACTATGGCTATAAATGAGCTCATTTTTTACCTATTTAAAAAGTGCTCTCATCGATCATAGATTCATAGATGCATTGAGCATACTATTGACGTATTTTATCACATTCAGGTTGCTTGTGCGTGCCTATAATTCATTACAGTGCATACTAGAAATGCACAGTTTTTTATGTTTTGGTAAATAGAAATGCACAGTTTCACAGTAGAAAGAATGCATTTGACTTATAATAATACTCATAAAACACCAATTCACATAGTATAGCTGTTAGTACAAACAGTTAAGGTTCGTACACATTTAGTTCACTGTACTGTACTGTTATCAGTGCCATCAATGAATAATATAACTTGCTAGCAAAAAAATAACTTAACAAAAAAAGTGATGAAAGTTGTGTAAACAATTATGCAATACTAATGGAATGGTTAACGAGGAAGGGGGTTATATGGATTTATGACAGATTACAGGGGTTTATATGAATTTTTCTCATTTTTTTATTATTATTTTTTTTACATGTGATTGAAAAATTGAGCTATTTGACATTTACTTTTGAATTTTTTTCAAGATATCATGCACCTTTAATTTTAATAAAAGAAAAAGAGTTATTCAAATCATAAATACATATAAGATTACTCACCAAAGAGATGGAAGTAAAAGAGATATTTTCTGATTACATGTGATTATAATTTACTTCTATCTCTTTGATGGGTGATCTTGTATGTGTTTATGATTTGAATAACTTTTTTTTTTATTAAAATTAAAAGTGCATGGTATCTTAAAAAAAATTTCAAAAGTAAATGTTAAACAACTCAATTTTTAAACCACATGTAAAGAAAATAATTTAAAAAATGAGAAAAATCCATATAACCCCCTGTAATCTGTCATAAATCCATATAACCTCCTGCCCCGTTAACCAGACGGACGGAAGGCAGACAGAGGGATTTTTATGGATATAGAGGGGTGATTACAAGGGGTTATATGAATTTACAAAAATTGCAGGGGGTTATATGGATTCTTCCCTTTTTTTAATCACATAGCCCCCGTTTGGGGAATGGAATAAGCGAGTATAAGGGTAGTATAAGGGTGGTATAAGAATGGATAGGGAAAATGATTGTTTGTTTGCAGGGTATAACTTGGTATTACTAAGCCAGTTTAAACGAGTATAAGAGAGTATAACAATTGTGCAAGATAAATTAACAACTTGCAGCCTTTTCATGGAAGAGATTGGACTTGTTTTTTCAGTTATTAATCATCTTGAACATGCAAAATCTAGGATTAGTGCCATGCTGGTTGCATAGGATGTTTGCCAGATTATTTCAAATTATAAGAAATGTCAGGCATCCTGCCAACCCATTGTTTCAAAAAGTGAGTGTCCATATAGGCTTTTGGTATGCATTCACCAACGTATATGCCTGCTTTGATGGAAATTGACTTTGTAGGTTTGATTCTAAAACCCCCCTAAAATCTAAACATCTCTTCCCATTTTGGCACTGCCTAAGCTGCCTTCGAACACCTTGGGGCCACCTAATGCCATTTGAAACTTCGATGATGGGATTGATAAATCCTATCAAAACCGTCAGCTCAAAATATGCGGTTCACTTTTATTCAGATTTCTATTCTTAAAATAATTATCAACAATGTATATCATAATTCTTAAAGAGAAATACTGCTTGAGATCATACCTCCATGGTAGTTCATTAAATTTTGTAACCCCAACCGATGAGACAAGAATGATTCTCTTCAGAGTTGGAGGCAAGGCTGATACAAGATTTCGGACACCCTCCCAATCTTGAATTTGAAACAAGAAATTATATTTTTAACATGTTGTGCAATTTTCACCAAGTATTCAAGTTAATAGGAAAAACACAAATGACAATCTAAAAAAGTATTTTAACAAAAAAACACGAAAGTTGACAAATAAATACTATTTTAGTAAAAATTATCAACAAAATAATCCGATTTGAAAGATTAAAGAAAAAAGAAATGGAACTTGTAAACGAGGTCCATATTGCTTTCCTTATAAAAATTAATTTTAGAATATGGAATGTAGGAAAGGGAGAAGAAGGTGAAATGAGGATGTTTGAATAAGTAGGAAATGTAGCATTTCAAAATAACTGATACCGAGTACACGTGGAAGAAGTTTCAATAGGGATAAACTAGTCAAAAACTCCGGTCGAGTGGTTCTGTCATAATCGATTGCAAAACAGGATTCATAAAGCCGACCCAATACCCTCAGCATAAGAGTTGACAACAACAACAAAGATAAAAAAAATAAGATGACATTGCTGTTCTGCAAAATTTCTGGATGAAGTGCATATGAAAGGATTAACAATTCAATGTTATATTTTGTCAGATTCTGCAGATTCTGTAGGACTTAAATGTAAGATTGGATTTATAAATTTACAAATCTTCTGATTAAAAAATGTTATAAGAAGGGTTTGTTCTGACCTGTTCTTTCTGGTGTATTATCACCATCCCAACGCCTCGAGGGAAAAGCTGTAGTCCCAGTGCAGCAAATGACATGTGTGACTCCCTATGAAACATATTCCTATATTTGATTAAACAGAGAAATTACAAATTGGGTTCCAACATCAGGAGCTGTGTTGCAATTTAATAAAATTTGCATATAATCAGTACACACCTCAAATATCGCTGGATCCAAATCATCCGGATACCTAGTGTCACCTTTCCATACCTGTCTAATAAGTGCAGGTTAGTTTTTCATCTTCACACATTCTTCAAAAACTTAAAATAGAAAAAAAAATGTTTCAGTTGAGATGAGTATAAAAGATTTCTTAGAATCCTCTCCATGACTATATCAAATAAAACAAACAAAGAAAAATAAATGCGACTGTTATGGGCTTGTAGTCAAGAATTCAGTACCATTAATAATTCCTCATCTTGTTCACCAAACAAGGATGCTGCCTTTGAAGTGTCCCTTAACAATAAGCGTGTTTTTATATTTCGGCTAAGCAAGGATGCCACAACCAATTGCCCTGAAAAAGAAGTCAACCTGCAAAATTATTCCACTGCAGGAGACATAAAAGGACTCTCCTCATAAAATGACAGAGGGATGCAAAACTATGTTTTACTGCCTAGAATAACATACAAGTTTATTACATGAAAGCAGTTTAGGCTATCTATGAGCTTTGTTTTTGTCAAAGAAATTCTCTCTCACATTAAATACACATACTCAACTCTACTCAAGCCTGTCCATCTTCGCTATCAACATCAGTCAAGTCTTCCCCCCTTCTTATGAAAAGCACTCATCATTGTTCCATAATGGTTATATCCAAACCACCTCAATTGGTTCCCACATTTCATCATTTACAGTCTTCCCATTTGACACATCATCATGTGATCCTTTCCTCGTCAGTCTACTATCCATCTCAGTATCCTTGTACACTAAGTAATCACAACTAATAAGATCCCATAAAACCCTTCCATATTGTCAAGAAGAACTAAAAGTTGATTTGCTTATCACATTTTTCTTTACCTAAAAAAACCGGTATAAAGTATTTGGTTCATATACTCCAACCATATGCCCACGATATAAGCTTATCACCCACAATCATATCAACCTCCACCATTGTATCAATCATTCATATGACATAAAGACTTCTTCAATGTTTGTGCCATTGAGTATTTCAAGCAACCATATTACAACGCCCCTGTAAAGTAAATCATAAACAGCAGTTTGTGATTGTAGATTCACATGTTTACATAGCTTGTATAAGAAAACACAATAGCATTGGTTAGCGATATAAGCTATTCGGTATAGATAACTATTCCAACATAGATAGTTAGACCAGTGGAATACTTTCTGTTTGATTGTGTTTTTAATTATTCTCGTTTGGAAAACGTATTAATACAGTTTTTGTTGTTTAATTGACCAAGAATAAGATGTGGATAAAAGGTGGATAAGATGTGAGTAAAGATTTATAAAAGATGAAAAATGATTTGACATGTGAGCCCTTCAATTTATATGAAGTGATGATAGATTCTTTGACATGTGAGTCACTCTTATACTGGTGGAATAGATTTGAGTGAAATAACTCAATTCCAGAGAAAGGCATGAATACAAATATCAGCTTATTTCCAATTATTTTGACATAGTCATACTCTTCTATTCCATGCAAACAAATACTTGTTGTGGGCTCATTCACCCTATTCCAACCTATTCGTTCCTCTACCCAAACAGGCCATAATAAACTATAAACTCTACTTCACAAATTGATAAGGGTGTTTCATGATTGAACATCAGATACATAAAAATCGTCCTCTCACTGCCAAATAACATCAATAACGGTAACATAATCTATCATTTGCTAAAACAACAACACAAAGTAAAACAAACCCAGATCAGATGAATCCATGAAAGACAGAAGGAACAAAGACAATAATCCTTCTTTTTAATATTATTTTTTCAGATTTTTAAACAGGCGGAGGTAGCTTTCCCAGCTCGACCGTAAGGTCAGCCACGGGGAATCCCTCCGATATAAAAAAAAAAAAAAAAAGAGTGAGCCTTTACCGACGCCACCGGTGCCACCGACGACGAGGACGGTCTTGGACGATGCAGGGGAAGGAGGGGCGTCTTTGGAAACCTGGGTTGGGAGGGTAGAGACCTGGGCTTCTCTGTCTGACTTCACTGAATGAACAACTGCTGCTCTGGAGCTTGTGATGGTGAAATTCAGAGATGGGAGGAGGAGCGGGAGAGGGTTTGATACGGATTTCTTGATGTGGGTTTTCTCTGTAGATTTTGGGAATTCAAAGATGGGTTTCAAAGGTGATATCTTTGAAGCCATGAGAGAGGTGAAGAGAAGTGCAGAGAGAGAGAGAGAGAGAGAGAGAGAGAGACGTTAAAATCGAATGCAAACGGTGGAGACTGCATAGGATATACAAGGTTTTATTTGTCAAGGTTTTATTTGTTTTTGCATAAATCAAAAAAGTAAAAACTATGTTTTTTTTTTAAATATGTTCAATAAATTTTTTTATACAAGGTTAATCCAATTTAAAAACAAGAATGTGATCATCTATAGCATACTACATTCTAGCAACCAATACATTATCGTCACATGTACACTCTTATTGATAAGAGACTGTCCTTCACTCACCCATCTCGAAAACATAGTCTCATTCCAGTAAGAGTTTATACATTAGTTGCTGTACAGAGAGCATGTAGCACACTACATACAATCTGAGTACTTAAAAATGAGTTTAAAAAAATAGATTTTGGCTTACAACAACTTTTAATAAGAATAATTATTTGTAACACTTATTTTTGTTTGTTGTTTGTTATAATTAAGTACTGTTTTCACATTGTGGTGTTTGAAAATTAGTTTTGATTGATTCCATTGGGTAATCTGATTTATGTAAAATCAAAATCCTTAAAAATCATTTTAACTTGTTTCTAATTTGAAAACACGGTAGAAAAATATGATTTTGAATAAAGTGGTCTAAATAAACTTAATTTCTCAAAAAACTCATTTTCTGTATTTAAAAAAATAATATTTTTTATATTAAAAATTGTAAGTAACTTTTTAATTAAATTAGTTTTTATTTAAACATTTGAAAACACATTTGCGTTTTTCATTTTTTAAAAAAGCAAAACCGCGCCCAAATCTGTTTCCAGATGCCCCCTAAGAGTTATTGATTAACAATAAACTTGTGGACATTAATTTTGTGATCTTGTTTTGACAAGAAGCCAAGGTCACGTTACCAGGCTCTAGGCCACATATTAGGGCAACCAAGGCCCCACATAATCTTGCAATTGCTTGGACCTTGGCAGTTACAGTTTCAGAGCCACTCAATGTCCTCCGAATCTTTTTTTTTTTTTTAAGAAAAAAATATATATATTCCATTTTTTTACAATAATATAGATTTCATTAAGTCAATATATATTTTACTAAAAAAAAAAAATAAGAACTGCACGTGGGATTAGAAGTGTCATTATTTATTTGTTAAAATTGACATGACACATTAGCTTTCCAATCATTTTAAATAGTACGCCATTACACAGTTTTTAGATACACCTCAATTACAATTATATATATATATATAGGGAGCCGATTATATATATATATATATATAGGGAACCGATTACGTGCGGTGTGCGGTCGGTGCGGTGCGCGATCACGGGCCGTCGATCACGGGTCCATCGCATCGGACGGTCGGGTGCGATTCACGTCGACCGTTGGATGCGATGGACCCGCGATCGGACGACCCACGTCGCGCACCGCACCGACCGCACACCGCACCTAATCGTCGGCATATATATATATACATATATATATATATGTATATATATATATATGTATATATATATATACGTAATCGCGACTATATATATATATATATATATATATATATATATAGCACCGATTAGGTGCGGCGGCCGCACCGTACAGCGTCGATCACGGGCCGTCGATCGCGGGTCTATCGCATCGGACGGTCGTGTGCGATTCACGTCGACCGTTGGATGCGATGGACCCGCGATCGGACGGCTGCCGCACGGTGCGGCCGCCGCACCTCATCGCGGTCGTGTATATATATATATATATATATATATATATATATATATATATATATATATATATATATATATATATATATATATATATACGACCGCGATGAGGTGCGGCGGCCGTCCGATCGCGGGTCCATCGCATCCAACGGTCGACGTGAATCGCACCCGACCGTCCGATGCGATAGACCCGCGATCGACGGCCCGTGGTCGACGCTGCACGGTGCGGCCGCCACACCTAATCGGTGCTCATATACTACCGCAAAAAATAAATATATATATATAAATAAAATATGTGATATTTGATTTATGTATAAAAGAAGTATATTCAATTTCAATTTTTTTTTTTTATAAATTCAATATGCCTTTCAAAATAAAAGGAAGCACAGTACTTATGCAACCCTGCATGCAATATTCCTATTTTACTAATGCCTTGTATAATTTATTAGATGAAACATTTATTTTTTGATTAATTTAAATACATTTAACTCCATCTTGATCTCACTTTTAACCTTTCAAAATATACAGTAATATATGTATTTTTATATAAATGTATAACACTCTATAAAAGGTGGTGCATTAAAACACTTATATTTTGCACAATAGTAATTAGTTAATATATCTTATTTTATATAAATACATGTTTTATTACATAAAATATATATAAATATAAAAAATTGAAGGGAAAAATTCAAATAACTCACTGTAAATTGTCTGAAATCCATAAAACCCTCTGACTTTTCCTAAAATCCATATGACATCTTGAAAACACCTAATAAATCCAAATAACTCCATGAATTAAATTTCCGTTATAGGTAATGAATATTATACAAATATTCTGTTTGGTTAACATAGAAAACACACTATACAAAAAAACCTCTACAATTTGTTTAGCATAAAACCCTTTAAAATGATGATTTTACCCTTTTGGATATATTATAAACCTCATCCGGAGAGGTAAAATCATTTTTTACGGAGGATTTTCTACATTTTTAACATATAGTATGAAATTTTGGTATATTATATTTTCAACCAGAGTTAACCATACAGATTATTCACATAATAATCATAATATGTCAGCGCAAATTTAATTCAGGGGGCTATTTAAATTTATATAAGTATCTTCAGGGGGTTATATGGACTTTAAAAAACTTCAAGGGGTTATATAGTTTTCAAACAGTTTACAAGAGGTTATTTGATTTTTTTCCCAAAATTGAAATATGAGAGAATGTTCTTCAAAATTCAGATCAGCCTGGCCCAATATAGGCCCAAACAATAGGACCCTGAAACGAGGCCTATATAATGAGGCCCAGATCTCAACTTTTTGGGCTTGGGCACTGAACAGCTTCAGCTTAGATGTACCATTTCTTTAGTAGAAATATATGATGAACACTGTTACACACAATCATTTTTATAGTTCTAAAAACAATTTTATATACCTCGTTAGTCCCCCTACTTATCATAACCTAGGCTTATATTTTGTTGATTTGTTTTTATATTTTCAATAAATGATATCATTCAATTCGTTGAAGTATATGTTGCATATTTTATAAAAGTACGTACTTCGATAAATGCGGTATATGATTTCTCAAAGAAATAAAAACATGAGCGAATTGCATTTTGGACAATAACATGGAATATTGATTGTAATATTTTTTGAAAATTATACATTAAAGCCTATTTCAAATCTGTAGAGGTTTTGATTTTTAAAAAATAATCTTACGGAATACATTCTTCTACAAACTTAAAATACATACTCAAATGAATTCAATGTCTATAATTTACCTTTTTTTTAATAACAGAATATACACTGAGATAGTGGTAATAAAACTTACACGTAACAATGCCCTTTCTTCTATTGGTGATCCAAAATCATATATGTTTCTTGTCCGGTTGTATTTTATCATGTAGTAGTTCCTATAATGTTAGTTGTACTTAATCAAATATATCATAAAATTATTATATTTAACCATGATAAATCTTTTCAAATAAAATGCATTCCATTTTTTAACCCCCCATCTTTTTTTTAAGAATAATGTTCTTAAGGACTTGATCCATTGACTTCTTTCAAAGAGGTGGAAGGTGTTTGTCAATTTAATCAAAGCTCAGTTCACGAGTACATAACTTTATTTAAAACTTAAAAAATGTATAAAGTGTAGGTGTATTAAAACCCCTTTTTTCCTTCACATTTAAGCAACAACCACACAATGCAAACACAATCACAAAAGGTTAGCTCACATAAGGTCAGATTTAGAGTCCTAATAATAAAAAAAGAGTCAAAACAAAGCACCTTAAATACGGATAAATTGATGCCCTTGTCTCATGTCCTGACTAGTACTAGCCCGTGACATGCACCCCCCACTTTCAAATATATAGGTGACCAACCAAAAACCAAACATTCACTAACCAAAAAAAAAAAAAAAAAAACATTCACTAACCTCTCCAAAAACCCTAATTTGTCCACTCTCCACTCCAGGACAGAAAAACCCATCCAATCCAAAACAAGAAATCACATACAACATTATACACTCTCAAGAACAAAAGTGCTGTTGTTTCTATGTCTTTGGCTCTCTATTCCATAATATTCTCTTCCACAACCCTACAAAGAATAGCATTCTCTCTTTTATATAATATATATAATATAATATAAGATATATAACCTCGTAAATGACCGACCCCAACTTGCATTGTACGGTCCGATGCCCTCTCTCCCAACCGACAGAGCGCTAACAGACACACCTTCTTCTAAAAGCACATTCCACATTTTCACTAACCCACGATTCTTAGGTTATATAAAACAAAGGGGGATTATATATAACATTAAACAAATTTTTTTTTATGACTATTGTTGTGTTGTTGTTTGGGTAAACAAGTTTGGGTTTCATTGGGAGATTCTCTCTTTTGAAGAATGGCGAAAATAGATAGACAATTTTTCATAGACAAAAACTTTTCAAGAATCTAATAAAAGTATCTTTTGAACAGCCAGTGAGCTAGAATGAGATTAGGGTGAGTTTAAATGGTGGTTATAAGTTATAACTAATTGAGTTAGGATCCGAATATCAACTAGAGTAGCCGTCGGATATATAGGTCAATACAATATTGTTTTTTTGAGATCCGTGTGTTCTTACATCATATTAATTAGAATATTATGTTTTTTAATAAAAGACATCCAGGTTTTAGGGCCTACACCTATGTTTCAATAATCTTATCTGAGTTAGAGAAATGTTATCTTCAGAGCTTTTGAACCTGATCAATTTTGTGCACAAAATGCGTCAAACACGCTTTTAATGCCCATCACGAGAACGAGTTTGAATCAGCAGTGGTATTTTACTAGATTTTTCTATTGTAGCATTGATCATCTAATCCATGGTGGATTTAAACGGGCCTTATTAGAAATAGATATTCAAACTTAAAAAGAGAATCTTGAATTTATTGGAGATTTCTTCTCTCTCCATCTCTCTCTCTCTCATTCATGTTCATACATGTACTTTCATCATTTTCTGGTCAACTACACATCTGCATCAATTCTAGATAGTAAAAGTGTAATGAAAATCATGTGAAGTAACTATAGTTGAACCACCATGCATGAATTCTGAATTTTATGTTAGGCCAAAGGGAGGCAGTGCAGGTAGATACAGCTAGGTGGGGTGGGGGGGGGGGGGGGGGGGGGGGGGGGGGGGGGAGAGTTCTGTAAAATGGAGCCGTTTTTGAAAAGGCCTTCAGATTGGCCACCACATCTATGACTGACCATACCAACCGAGATGTCCCCACCATGCATGCATTTGATATACATAGATCATTGTCTGAGGAAGCACTGAATTCGAGCTGTACATATACATATATAGTATTCACATACATGTACAACACACTTTGGGTCAGTTTGTTAACTTTGGTACCGAAAGAGTTTTTCATTCCTAGTAATCCAATTCTGACATGTTTAATAGAATGAGAAATTTGAATGAACATAGGAATGAAAGATTTTAAATGTAATTTTTTTGGATGTTCCAACATAATAAGAATAAGAATGGACGTCAAATATGTCATTACGTAACGTTTGGAAATGAGTTTAAAAATCATTTTTTTCATTTAAATTAGCTTTTGAACCTTTGTTAGATTTGTAAAAGACTAATTTTTTTAACTAAAAGCTAATCTTTATTTTTTTTTCCTCAAAAGCAATTAAGACTGTCGGGGGTATTTGAATCGAGCTCGTAGTAAGTATGATTTTTGAAAAACTAGAATCTCTAAAACGGCTTAAATTTATTTTAAAGCGCGACCTTAATCCAAACTCATTTAAGAAAACCCATGTGGTCTCAACTTATGAAGAAAGCGAGATAAACGTATATTAGTTATCAAATTTTTTAAATCATAAAAAAAAATATGCTTTCTGAGAAGATGTTTTAAGTGAAAATAAAATTTATTTTTTCAAACCCAAAAAGGAATGTTGGATATTTATAAATGGATGATCTTTTTTTTTTATTATTTATATTTTTATGATATCTTTTCGATTGCATTCCAATCGAATAGAAATCTAATTTTTTTTCTCTCAAAGTTTCAGGTTGGGAAGAACTTATTATTCATGACACG
This sequence comes from Acorus calamus, assembly GCA_030737845.1. Taxonomy (NCBI): domain Eukaryota; kingdom Viridiplantae; phylum Streptophyta; class Magnoliopsida; order Acorales; family Acoraceae; genus Acorus; species Acorus calamus. The sequence continues at coordinate 4,534,066 of CM060861.1, read as the reverse complement.
AATCAGAAGTGGTCCAATATGAATTCAACCCCCTGAATTAAGTGTGGAATTAGCTGTCATGAGTTCCTCTGGACAGATTTTCATTTGATGGGGACAACCGAACTATTTATTCTTAGGTGTATATTCCCTTCAATATATTTCGTGGAAGGTGACATTTTTTTTTTAATTTTATGTTTGGAAATATATGAAATTCTTTATCATGACATATCTTAAATAGTGTGAAAATTTTTATTTACTTAAATATAAATATAAAAGCACCAATTTTTTTTTTATTCCCGTTATATTTCTCTTTGATTTTGATTATTTTTCCATTTGTTAGCATATAATGATATGATAACTGTTGGATTAAATAAGCTATTATCAGACAAAAAACAATGAGAATATGGATTAGAAGAGCCTGGTATGGAGTCACGTGGTAACACTGTCTTCAGAACAAAATACGCCCCCTCAGTCGCACAGGGTTCTCGACGATCTGTTCCCAAGATAAAACCACCCAGCCCTTGCTGTTCTCTTCTTGGTGCAAGCAAGAAGAGAAGTCGAACCGGTTGCAGACTTGATCGCCCAAAAAAACAAGAAAAAATAAGAAGTTTATTTGTGGATGATTTCTATTACAACACTTAGTTTTTTTCCACCTTATTTAAATCTCTGCGAAAATGACCAATTTATAGGCACAGAGATTCGACCGTTGGAAGTGTAACGTTCGCAATAATTACACACGCTAATTATGGTAAGTGATTAATTACCATATTTAATTCCAACGTTTAAAATTCAAACGTTACCGGCCGTTACGAAAAACAAAACGTTTATGCCATTAAATTTTTTAATCTTAATTTGGAAACTAATTAATACATTTTTTTTATTGAAATGTATTAATTTTCCAACAATCCCCCACAAGATTAAATAATTTTATTACAAAGAAAATAAAAATAAATTTGGGCGATACAATACTGTGTGTTCGGTGAGGTAGCTTAGGGCTTTGAACCTCACTTAGTGTTAACTAACTTCCATTTGAAGGGACCTAGTGAACTAGGTCTTGAACTAGACCATTTTGATCAAACTTCAGTAAGTCACACAACACAGTATAAGTACTAGACCAGGTTCTTTATCGGTGTGCGCATTACGGCCGTTACGCTTATCTTGTTTCATGAGTGCTTTAGAGATCAGCCCTTGTTCTCATAGATCGCGGCCCCACGATCACACTCACATAGTAGAAGTCTCAAAGGGTGCACTGTGCGGTCCTACACCCTGCCTTATAGGCCTTGAATTCATTCAGAGTGTTTGCTCTTCCTATACCGACACAGTTAAAAGTACTGACACCATAGGGATGTTCTTTTAAAATAAATTAATGAATCTCATTTATTTATTTTTATTTCAGTACTTAACATAGATACAAATCAGTTTGTTTTTCCCTTTGAACCTTTCTTCATGGGATCTCCATTTGGATAGGTAAGGTATCCACTGTGGTACTACATTATGGGCTTTAGACCCATCCCCCTCGATGCAGAAAAGACTAGCCTCCTCGCTAGACTTCTAATAAGTGGATCTGCAATATTACTCATTGATTTGATGAAATCAAGTGAGACTACACCATGTTGCATGCAATCCCTCTCGATGAAAAATATAATTAGCCTACTCGCTACTTCTTTTTTTTTTTTTAAGGTTACATGTGAATTTATTCACAACCCTCACAACTCATAATATAACATGCTTTAAACTGAAAACATCATGATCATTTATATCATATATTCAAATATGTGCCCCACATATTATTTCATGAATATATTCATCAAATTCTCAATTTGAAATAATAATGAAACAAATATCTCTAATAAAATTGAGCATATATATGTCAACTATATGAAACATATATGGAATCCATTTTACTTTCCTCTACAAATTACATGCATTTAATTCTCTGGTCATTGTCATAACCCCCACATTAATATGAATTTACAAATTATTCCATGAATAAATGCATGGCATTTCTAATTAAGAGGTAATTTTGAAATAAATTTATGCTCATAAATGTTCATTTATTTTTCATAAATAGAATTCACACACATTCTATTTCAGTTTTCTCTATACATCACATGTTTTAAATTCCCAAAACTTGGTCATATTTATCACATAAATATATGAGTTACAAAGAAACCCCTATATTGTCATCGATATAGAATATGATTTCTTTACCAAGTTATGTACATGTAAGCATGTGCTATTAAAATAAAAAGATACTTGATCACATACTTTCAATAGACATACCATTTGTCATTGCAGCTTTTGAAATATATCATTATATATGGAGATTTCCAGAATAATGATCATCATAATATAATATCAGAGGAGAATTCCAATAACCTCATATCACATATATTGTTGCCCATGAAAAATTGATATAGTCTTTCTCAAAGATCTGACTGCATTGTATATATCTATTTTCTTTCACCTGTGGTTATTCCTTTTGCCCGATTCATGCCAAAATTATCACAAAATTAAACATATCACAGTGACCGAAGCAATTCGATTCCTCTGATTAATTCCAAAGTTTCACAATACAGAGCTCGAGTCTTTAAGCTCCGGCGCCTCCTGTACCATTTGAAACTGAAGAAACCAGATTGACGAGGGTCTCGGCCTTCTGATTCCGAGTACCGTAAGTGATGATGGTGTCGGATCTCTATTGGAACTGCTTCAGCCTCCGTCGGACATCGCAATCAAAGAATCCTCTATTGTTTTCCCCCTTTTTTAGATCGTACTTTGTTTTCTCTGTTTGAAGACTGCACTCAATACACACGAGATTGGATCGGCAAACGGCACCGTAGCTTTCTTTATACAGTCGATCGCATCGGTTACGCGTACCAGTGGTGTCTCATGCCATATCGGCCACTGACACAATCCCTTGTGCACTCAGTACCCACGGATGCATTAGGACTTGCTTGGCGGAGAACCTCCATAAGAATCCATCGCATCAGGTCCTTCGCCGCCGTTGGAGGATCACAAAAACATTGACCAAACCATTCAAAACAACATTAAGCATAACTTAATTCAACACTTCCCTCATAGAATTTGCTCTGAAAACTTGAAAAGAAAAATCAGCAATTAATTAGCATCAAAGTAAGAGCATTTCATTCCCAGAATGCAACTGTGGAATAGACCAATGTTCAGGTGTTTCCCATCATTCTTTTGATAGAACTTCTCTTTGAGAATGGTGAGCTTTCTTGTTTGTGTTCCCAAATAAATGAGAGGCATGATGAATGGGATGCTTATTCATAGGAAAACTGGCATCAAGCGACATCGTCATTGTTTGTAGATGAATACGTGGGGTATGACCCAGAAGGCTCAGGTGATAACGGTGGCGGTGCTCTAGGTTTTGCATATTCGGCAAAAATGACCCATCCCTCCAAAAACATGTAAAACAGAAAACAAAAGGAATATTAAGATGAGGATGAAACACATTTCAATCAGGGGAAAAATAAAAACCAATGAAGGGTTCATGGCATAAAATTAAGGCTGATAATAGATGTATTCTGTTCTGAAATTGTTGGATTAAATAAGCTATTATCAGACAAAAAACAATGAGAATATGGATTAGAAGAGCCTGGTATGGAGTCACGTGGTAACGCTGTCTTCAGAACAGAATACGCCCCCTCAGTCGCACAGGGTTCTCGACGATCTGTTCCTAAGATAAAACCACTCAGCCCTTGCTGTTCTTTTCTTGGTGCAAGCAAGAAGAGAAGTCGAACCGGTCGCAGACTTGATCGCCCAAAAAAACAAGGAAAAATAAGAAGTTTATTTGTGGATGATTTCTATTACAACACTTAGTTTTTTTCCACCTTATTTAAATCTCTGCGAAAATGACCAATTTATAGGCACAGAGATTCGACCGTTGGAAGTGTAACGTTCGCAATAATTACACACGCTAATTATGGTAAGTGATTAATTACCATATTTAATTCCAACGTTTAAAATTCAAACGTTACCGGCCGTTACGAAAAACAAAACGTTTATGCCATTAAATTTTTTAATCTTAATTTGGAAACTAATTAATACATTTTTTTTATTGAAATGTATTAATTTTCCAACAATAACAATTATAGAAAATCAAGTCTAAGGTTTCAAACATGAGTAAATTCAAGTCTCTAATCAAAGAGGCATGAATGACAAGTATGACAATTAACTAAAACATATAAACATTGTGTATATTTTCATATCGTGTATGATTAATCCTAATCCATAAATTTAAATAATTGTATTTTTTTCTATCTCAAAAGAGATTTTTTTACAAATATCACAATTTTAGTTATACTATGATCACACTAATTAATTATTTAAAAATATTAATATCTATTCAAAAAAATTTAAAAATCAAAATTTGAATATTAATAACATCTTTAAATTTCATGTAGACCGGCAACAAGTTTAAAATGGGTAAGGTTCTTCTCTCTTTAATTTTAGTGTACGCATGGGCTATTTGGAGATTAAGAAAAGAGGTGATGTTCAAGAATGCAAACTTGAAATTTTTATTTCAAATACTCGGAGGAGCTAGATGGGGAGAGGGTAAGACGAAGTATCAAGGAGTGGGGCTCTCGATTCGTTGAGATTACTGGCGTCCCCATAGACGAGGAGGAGTTGAGAGCTATCGAATAAAGGACAGTCTCTCAGATAATCGAAACGAGGTAGAAATCTTTTCTACCATGTCTTGATTCATGTATGAGACAATCCAGAATTAGTATTTGTTTTGATGAGTTTTTTTTTTCTTTTGGCTCTTGCCGATTCCATATCTCTTCACCTTCAATTTGAATATTGTTTATTTTGATTCGATATTAAAATAAAAATATCCAGTATTTCCAAAAAAAAAAATTAAAATTAAAATTTCTGATCTGGTATATATTCTATACCTTCAACCTTTTCACACCTGAACAGATTCTGTTGTCATTGCCACAGTGAAGGTTAAAAGAAGAGAGAAAAAAAACAAAAACCTTTGAACAAGAGACAAAAACAAAGAAGCCAAGACAAGCAAGTCTTCCTTTCCATGTGCATAAACCACAAATCAGACATAACAGTTCCGCCCCAGAATCCCCCAAACCATAGTCCCCCCTCCTTATGTCTGTACAGAAAAAAACAACACCGCCCAGAAAATAAAACAAATAATATATATAAATATAAATATAAAAAGCAAAGCTTTTTCCAATAAAAACCAGAACAATTTTTTCTTTTATTTCAGTTTTTTTTTGCAGGACATGAAAAGCTAACAAATTCTCCTAGCCGTCCGATCCCCATCATCATGTTACCGACATATGGCACGTGGCACTTACGTGTCTGGATAACCTTTTGGTTTTTACAGTAGAATTTGTTGAAAATTATAGTACTGGTTTAAGTTATACAAAACAGTATATGTATAGAAAAGACAGTAAGAATACTATAAACTATATTAGCTAGCAGTATAGAGTAAAGAAGAAGAATCAAGGGTACTGATTAGACGAATATGTTCTGATCAATGAAGAAGACCGAGTGTGTCTCTAAAACGCTCAAGCATGAAAAAGTACATCATAAAGTCTCTACCAAAAACAATTCACCAAAGTACAAAAAGTTCATCTTATATTCACAATTTTTTTTAACTTCTGATGTGAGACTACATTTTTTTTCTTCAACTACCAACTACTTCACCATGTTAATGGGATACAATTTGGATTCAATTATTTTATTCATCTAAAAATGATTTTGACAGTGTAAATATAATATGTTCATTCCTCGACAAGAGGAATGGAATTCAATGTATTTTCACTATCAAATTAATGGGATCCAAACTCATTTTGATCCAAAAGTTTAGTCAAAACCCAAGTTTCCAATAAAATCAAGGATAATACAACTTCTCAGCATAGTTTTCACTCATACAGTATGTATATGAAATAATCTGACACAATATATATTATTGATTTATTATCTATTTAAAATAATAGTTTAATTTGTATTTTTTTCATTTTTATATTTTTAAAATTCAACTGTTACTCATATATATTTGTCCAACATTTCAAGATATTAAATCACATTTAGATAAATCGTAAATATATTTAATATTCCAAAATCAGATTAATATATTGGGATTTTTAATCCTTTTAAATAAGTATATCCACTAAATATATCTCAATTAAATTGAACAAAGATTTGTTATAAAATAAAAAAATATATTACATGATATCTAAATTTATTATCCTATATGTTAGCTTTTTGAATGGTTCAATATTCCTTACATATTTTGTTTACATTGAGTTATTCATATCAAATTATATATAATTATGTCTTGAACGTTTAGATCCACATATATTTTCGTATGTGTATAAAACTAGTTTTATTATAACATTATATAAATAAAAATATAGCATTCAATATATAAATAAAATATATTTTATTAGTCATATATGCACTTAAAAAAAACCAACAATTGTGAGAACTTTATACGAAATTGGACCACTGAAATGTAGTTGTACAGTTCATGTAATGGTATATATATGTTATATCATAAAAATAAGATACTACTATGATGATTTTATAAATTCATTTGAAAAAATATAAACAATTAAAGGGAAAATTAATTCCAGATCATCTAAAACCCTTGAATTAATTTTAAGTCCCTAAAACATCTGAACTTATTTTTAGATCCCCATATTAGTAATGATATTATTTCTATGTCCTTTCATTTAATGAGATTATCTTTTATCTCTTTTTCTTTCAATTTTATCCATGTTTTTATATTTTTAACAATATACACAGACAATTTAACAGTGTGCATAGACGATGAATAATGATGTATTAAAATTAAAATATAACAGTGGATTTAACGATGTTCAAATAAAAGGATCTAAAAATAACATAGAATTTGAAAATTTAAAAATAAATTCAGATATTTCATAGACCTATAAATAATTTAAAAGTGTTTCAATGGATCGAGAATTAATTTCTTTAAAATCAAATATTTTGTTTAATTAAGTATGCATGATAAATGAGACAGGCGTGTAACAACAGGCAAGAGTTTCAACGTGCACTCCAAGACAATCTTATTGCATGAGGATATCCAATCTTGGCTTCTAGTGACACCACTTTGTCTTGTTGTCTCATAATGGGGTGGAGATGAGAACAAATGGAGAGGGGGAGTTGGTATTTTTTTTTAGGGTTAGCACTTTTGGAAGGTAGTGGAAATGGTGGGGTGTGTGGAATAACAATGCCAGGACTTATTCCAGTCCAAGATGGAAAAGGACAAAATGGAATTTGAATGCTCTTGTCTTATGTGAACAAATGCTGGCTTCTTCTTCTGCTTTTCTTCGTATATTTTTTAGAAAAAAAAGAAAAGGCTAATGTACTGATCCCCCATCACATTCTGACCTGGTCAATGTGTTACTGTTACTGCTCTTGATTTATTTATTAACCCTTTAAATTACATATTGTTGTGTGAAAATGTTATACACCAAATAACTTGTTATTCAAAGAAAAGTGATTTGGTTTTCATTTTTATTTTTATATTTTTTAAATTTAATAATTACTTATATAAATATTCAAAATTTAAAATCTTAGATCATATTTAGATAAATCATGATATATTTTAAAATCAGATTTGTTACATTATTTTAATATGTACATATATATATTGTATGGTATACAAATTTATTAGTGTATAAGTTAAATAGGATGAATATTTTATGCGGTTCAATATTCTGTTAACATTTCGTATATATTGTTTCATTCATATAAAATTATAATGGCATCTTATACATTTAGATTCACGTAGACACATCAATCTGAAATGGCTCCTAAAAAAAATGATTCAATGTGACCGACGATTTCATGCGCTTCTCAATTGTCACATGATGTATATACGGAACAACATGTTTGCTCGCATTCTAAATGTGCATATCAGATCTTATTTTGATCTTCACAAACACTGCAAGTAGTACATGTGAAATTTAAAATACTTTTTATGCATTAGATTGTTGCCCCACCATCTAGGGTGCCTTTGTGTTTGTGTATATATATAAAACCATGTATTTCCACAATATATATATACACACACATAACAATATACACAATCATACCCATGGCCTTTCAAGTATTAGTAATGAGTTTATACTGTATATGGGGATTGTGTTATCCTATATATCCGAGACGGTTTGGTCTTATCCATGTCAATCTACTTTAGTCTTATACTAAAAATATACATTTACATAATTAATTTACTTACACAGTCTTTTAATTTTAGAACCATCAAGAAGAAATTAGATACATTGATATTCATATTTTATCTAAAATTATTAGATATCGATATTTAATAATTTTATTTAGTTATGTGCAAGATAATAAATATACAAATATAAGTTAATTTTTGAATTTTTTTTTACATTTTTAGAGAACCATAGGGTTTCTCAATTTGTGATTGGATTCACATAAAAACACTCTTTTCAAGTGAGAGAAAAATCATCCAACAAAAGAACAAGGAATTGAAGATCGTGCAATTTCTCCCCAACCCCCCTAAAAACAATTTACAATAAATCCCCATTTTTTCCCACCCAAAAGTTTGACTGTTCAGGATTCGTGGTAAAGTCGGGGAGCAACAAAAGAAACAGGGGAAAGTAATTCCGGGTCCTCTTGGAGCCTTGAGTTATATTTAGGTCCCTGAAACACTAAAATTTAATTTTGGATGTCCATGTTACCTGGGATATTTTAGTAATGAAAGCTATCTTTTATCCCTTTTTTTTCAATTTTACCTGTCTTCATTTTTTTTGAGCCCCTTCCCCCGAGACAATCAGACATTCCCTACATGCTCATCAAATTTGATAATAAACATACTACAATCAATCTTAAAAACACAATAAATTTCTATTATGTCATAATTTAATGACATTCATAAAAAAAAAACCCATCAACAAAGTATGCATACAATTTAAAAGTGTACACATATCTATTAACAGTGTACACATATAGTGAAGAAGAGAAAAATACAAAAATATTGGTAGAGTTAGCGGTGTGCAGACGAGGATGATAGAGGCGTCAAGCTCGTGTGTTGCGGTTGGTTATCCCAGCGGTTCGTTGAGCCTTGTGACTAACAATGAACGACATTTTTTGGGGATCAAGGGTTTACCCAAAAAAATGTTTAGGAATATGTTTTATGTTTTATTAAACATTGGGGAGTTGTTTGTGCAAGGGGGCGCCTTAATATCATGAAGTAGGTTGTGACGGGTCGGGCTAGAGACTCCGAAGATATCTCTTCTACGAACTTCTCTTTTTCTTTTGATCTTGTTTTATTTTGCTTTTGTATGCTTTGGGCATGACATTTCTTTTAAGAATAAAATTAATGCAAGTTACCTACCATTCCATTAAAAAAAAAAGTTGCATAGATGAAAAGAGCCAAAAATAATACACAATCAAATTTGAGGACTTAAAAATAAATTTAAATGTTTTATGAACTTAAAAATAATTCAGGGTTCTCCATGGAACTGAGAATAAATTTTCCCAAAGAAACAAAAACCCGAAATAAAAAGCAGGCACATGAGAACAGAAAGACAAATGACGACAGTCCCCTGAAAGAAAAGCCAAACCCCTCTCTCTCTCTCTCTCTCTAAAAAAGCCTCCAAACACCACCATTATATTCTCACGAAACCGTCCAAACCCAATCAAATTCTTTAAACGACAAAACAATCTCACCTTCTCCTTCTTCTTCTATGCTCTAACTCCCAACCCATTCAATCCCCCCCAAAAACCCAACCTGGATAACCCCACCCCACCCATGTTGATCCACGCCGACGACAACGCCTCCTCCTCCTCCGCCGTCACCACCCCTACCCCCACCACCACCCCCACTCCTACCCCCACCACCACCCCCTCCCCCTACCTCCACTGGCTCCGCGACATGCGCCCGGAAGACCGCGGCGTGTACCTCATCCAGCTCCTCAACCGCTGCGCGCGCGACGTCTCCCTCGGCGCGCTCGACGGCGCCAACGCCTGCCTCGACTGCATCTCCCTCTTGGCCTCCCCCGACGGCGACGCCATCCAACGCGTCTCCTCCTACTTCACCCAGGCCCTCGCCTCCCGCGTCCTCCGCCGCTCCTTCCCCGGCGTCTTCCGCGCCCTCACCCACTCCTCCTCCGCCACCTCCCCAACCGCCGCGGAATCACTCCTCGTCCGCCGCCACTACTTCGACCTCTGCCCCTTCTTGAAGCTCTCCTTCCTCGCCGCCAACCAGTCCATCCTCGACGCCATGGAAGGAGAGCGCGTCGTCCACGCCATCGACCTCCACCCCACCGAGCCCGCGCAGTGGGTCGCGCTCATGCAGGCCCTAGCCGCGCGCGCGGAGGGCCCCCCGCACCTCCGCGTCACCGCCGTACACGACAACCGCGACCTCCTCGAAAACTTCGCGGCGCGGCTCACTGAAGAAGCCGAGAAGCTCGACGTCCCCTTCCAATTCCACCCCGTCGTTTCACGAATCGAAGACCTTGACATTGAAAGAGACCTCCGCGTGAAGACCGGGGAGGCCGTCGCCGTCGTTTCGATCCTCCAATTGCACGCGCTCCTATCCGACGCGAAACAGACGTCGCCGCCCGCCAAGACCCAATTCGAGAGCTGCCTCCAATCGGGGCAGGGGACGCTCGGGGAGCTGATGGAGAAGGACTACTTCATGACCCAAACCCCGGTTTCGACGATTCCGGCGTCGGCGAGGCTGGAGAGGTTCTTGGGATCCTTGTGGAGGCTGTCGCCGAAGGTGGTGGTGGTGGTGGAGCAGGAGTCGAACCACAACGCGCCCACTTTGGGGGAGAGGTTCAATGAGGCTTTGAACTACTATGCGGCGCTGTTCGACTGTTTGGAGTCGACGGCGGGGAGGGGGTCGGTGGAGAGGGCGCGAGTGGAGAAGATGATGTTGGGGGAGGAGATAAAGGACATCATAGCTTGTGAGGGGTTGGAGAGGAGGGAAAGGCATGAGAGGGTGGAGAGGTGGGCGCAGAGGATGGACCGGGCGGGGTTCGGGAGGGTGCCGATGGGTTACTTTGGGTTGGTGCAGGCGAGGAGGCTGTTGCAGAGCTGTGGAGGTTGTGAAGGTTACAATGTGAGGGAAGAGAATGGGTGGCTGTTCCTCTGTTGGCAGGAGAGGGACTTGTTCTCTGTCTCTTCTTGGAAGTGTAGGAGGTATGAATGAATTCGATTCAATTCAAAAACATAGATTTTTTTTTTACTTATTGGGACTCTCTTTTTGTGGCTCTGATTGTTCTTTTTTTTTTGGATTAATGTAAAGTTTTTTTTTTAATATTATTAGTATCTGTTCTGTAGATTTATTAATCAGTTTTTCATGAATTCCTTTTTTGTTTGGGTGGTATTAGTGTTTTATTTTCTTCCCTTTCATACAGATAGATTGGATTAGTAGTTCTGGATAGTGAAAAATCTGTTCTTGGATGATGGATGCAAAAATACTATATTTCCACAAACATGTAAGGCTTTATTTGGATCTCCGTTTTGGCGAATTCTGTGATTTTTCGCGTTCGCCATGTGTTCTATGTACACTGTGTTATCTCTCGTGGTTGAGAATGGATCGAAACAATGCTTTTGAAAAGTCGGTCAGCTTTATAAAATCATTTCTTCCCCACCGCACCTAAACAAGAACACTAATTGGGGTAATTGAAAAAACTGAGGATGGAAATTGGGATGTCTGGATTTTTTTCTCTTTCAGAAATTAATGCTTTGTTATTTAATTTTTTAGGATTATCATTAATCATTGAATTAGAACACTATATATAACACAAACATGTATAATTTTATAATTTGTGGCTCTATTTTTTTAAAAAAATTATGTAAAGGTTTTGCTTTTTTGCTTTTTTTTGTGATGGGAATGATTGGAGATGCTGCAGATTTGTTATCTATTGTTCATGCATTCCCTTTTATTGTTTGGGTGGTTTTAGTGATTAGTAATTCTGGATTAGTAACATACATATATTGTTGGATGGATGCATGAAACTGGGAGGAGCATGGAAGATTAGAGAGCCTTCAAAAACATTTCCATTTGTGATGTAAAAGTTTGAGTTCCTTTTTTGAAGATTTTAGTTGCCTCTTTTGTTTGGGAATCTTGTTTGGTTTCCCTTCTTGTCTTGTTGAGATTTGTCTTGTTGTCTTTTGTGCTAAAGTAGAGGTCTGAGGATTGAAAAGATTGGGTTAGACCACTCTGTGTTTAGCCTATCTTGATAGAATTTGAAATTTAAAAGTTACAGTTGAAACCATTGTGAGATTAATGTTTGGAATCAGGGCCTTTCATTGAAAATATCTATTGTGTCTGGAAACACGATTGGAAACTGTTTTTCAGCTTTTGAAGGAGCTTTTAAAAGCTTATTTTTGGAAATCATAATCTTTCAATGAAACATGTTTTTTTCTTTTCAAGAGTTTTTAGAAATTTGGTTGAAAAATGAGATTCTTGAAATCTAGCATTTCAAACACGTTTTTTGAAAAACGTTGCTTTATAAGTTTTTTTAATCATCGAGTTTTTTGGCATGATAAAGTTAGGAAGAGTTTGAAAATTGAAAGCTAAAATGTGTTTAGACCACGTTTAGAAAGTTCTGTTTTTCAAATGCTGAATTCACGCAATCGTTGATCCAAACAGGGTTTTAGTAATCAAGATAGTTTTTCTAAAACCTGAGTTTTCATGAATATCACCAAAAAAAAAGATACACTCAATCAACATGAGTAAAATGGATTGGATGTAACATTATCCATCATATAAAACAAACTCCAAATTGGTAGAAGCAGGATTGATTGGTAAATCCACCGATCAAATATATTACCACCTATCAAATTTTTATTTTTTATTTATTTTTGTCTTGACAATATGTCATTTTTGTCAACCTGTGATAATCCAAAAAAAAGTGGGTGGTACAAGCATTGGATATGCAACTACAAGAGTTGCAATTCTGGACCCTCTCTACCCATCATTTTCAACAAAGTTGAACATATGTGAAACTCTTCCCCACATTCAACAATGCATATGGATCAATAATACAATTCTCTTTTCTTGTTTTTTGGCATATGGCATTGGAGTTGAATTTGTAACTTCTAGAGCAGTTTTTGTTTTTCCTTCTAGATTGTTTTCCCTTCTAGAGCAGTTGTTGAACAAAATTAACATTCATCAAAAGAACTTTTGCAAAAGCAATTATTCAAACTGGGAATCTGGACTACTGAAAGATAAAGACACACCTTGTGAAAATCTTGGATGTAAAAGGTGTTTCATGGATGGAAAAATTGGTTGTTTCCGGTTTCCTTGTTGGAGTCATAAAAAAATCCATTTTTCTCATGAATCAATTTTTTTTTTCTAGTCTAAACTGCTTCCTTTGATATGTGTTCTGTCATGATCACCAACAAATTTTCTACCATATCAGAAGAAGAATGTATACTATTTAGAGAAGTGTGAACTCTGAATTTCATTGCTGCTTTCCAAAAATAATCAAATGCCAAAGTCATCCTAAATGTGTTGGACTAGTCACATGAGGTTGCAAAGTTGGAGTAAGTTGAACTATTTTTGTATTTTGTCACATAATCGAATCATTAGGTCTCACCTAAACATTTTAAATTTAACTTTTACTTTTACTCGAACTTGGACTAAGGGATGCACCCTCCCCAGCAGAGTGGTTGAGATGCACCCTCACCTAAGGGGAGGTCGAGAGTTCGAATCCCACCTTATCAATAATAAAAAAACTTGGACTAAGGTAATCCGATCCCTCAACCTAAGCTCAACTTCAAGCTTTACTCAGGTTAGAATGTGGGTCCTAGAATGTGGGTAGGACCCGACCAAAGAAACACTAACTAGAACATGCCTAGAAGTTGGGTTGAGTAGATTTAACATGCCCAAGTTAAGTTGAGTCTTCGTCGCTTAAACAATTAGCTAATACACACCTTATTTATTTGAAGATACTTAATTCATTAGACAAGTATATACTTAAAAAAAAAAATTAAAATGTGTTAGGATTGTAAAAGTGACTACAAAAATGACTGCCCCTAACATTTTCATTTTCCCAAATAATGATTGTGATGAACACTGCCCCTAATAAATTTATGTTTTACATTAGATAATTATTAGATTTTTACATGTTTTATATATTAGAAATATTATTTTTATTTTTAAGATATTTCGGATTATTATCTTAATTCAAATATGAATTTTCGGATTAGATACGGATAATTAATTTAAATATCTATCGGATATAGTTTTGATCCAACATACCTTACATTTTTGGACTGGATCACCAAATTGTTTTACATCTGATGAGTGAAATATATTGCTTGCCCTACTGCAATAATCTTGGTTCCTTGTTCTTATTTGAAGCTGTTCTTTATCTATGTTTGGAATCTTCTGCCTTTTTCATTTCTAGCTGGTATTCCTTGTTTGTCACATTCTCTTGGACATGACATAACTTGGTCATAAAAGTCAAATGTCATTGCATGCTGTTGTTTTAAAATCATAGGTTTATAAGGATTAAGGCATGTACAATAAGTATGTTCTGTAATCTGTCGGATGGAACTCCTGAGTCATCCTTGATGGAGCCCAATTATTTGCAGACTCACAGGCATTATCTATTATCAGTGCAGACCACAATAAGCTTTTTAAGGATGTAAAAAATTATAGATTTGAGTTTCTCATTTATCTCATGCGTGCACACAGCATTGATAAGCATTTGTATTTCGTTAAAAAAATTTCATATTTTTTATAAATAAATTCATACAATTTATTTAAATATATATTTTATTTTTTATAAAAACATATACCACATTAGATGTGAAATCATGGATGGTAAAAGAATAATAATATAAGAGTAAAAAGTAATTAGAATTGAATGAGTGCAAGCATGCCCATGCGGTCAAATTTCGTCTAATTTGGTTAATTTTTTTCTTTTTCATTCCGATTTAGGAGTTGAAATGACCTTTGTACTCTCAGGTTACCAAAAGTGAATTTTATTTTTATTTTTTACATATATACCTCTCTTAAAATCCGTATTTGCAGAATTACCCCTTTTATTTTCATCATTACATAAATACCCCTGAAATTTTAATACATCATGCAAATTTGCCTCTGAGGTAGTATTCGTAAGGATTTATTAAAATATCTCTATTAGCTATCGTAATAACATGTAAATAGTCCAAAATATCTTTACTACGTTCTGTTTGGATGGTCGAATCCTAATTCCTTCTTCCTCCTTTAACCTTCTCTTTTTTTTTCATGTAAAGTTGAATAGGGTGTGATTTAAGTAAGGGCTAAACTGGTCTTACAGAGTACTGGTATGGTTAAGAATCTAATTATGGTTCGATTTACGTTCTTAATAACAACTAATGAAGGGGCAAACTTGCACAATTTATTAAAATTTCAGAGGTATTTATGTAATGGTGGTAATAAAGAGGTAATTTAAAAAATACGGGTTTTAAGAGGAGTACTTGTGCAAAAAAAATATTTTTTCCAAAATTAGTAAGGGCATTTAGGTCAATGTACATGTAGAGTTAAAATTTTTAACCATGATTAATCCAGAGTTTTTCACGACGTGTGATATAGGGGTACGGTTGCACTCACTCAAGGGGTGTTTTTGCACTATGGGTATTTGCAGGGGTATTTTGATAAAATTAAAATTTATCAGAGATATATATATATGCAATAATCCAAAAAAAAACAGGCACTTAGGAACTGTTTCTATTGAATGAATAGAGGTCTCCATATGCATATATAGTTTCATTGATGTAATTTGTACTAAAAATAAAACTCGACTAGCGAACATTTTGCCGACTTCCTTCGAACATATAATTCTTGTATACTATTTGGAATTGATAAACACACAAATTTGCTTAGGGGAATATACACGTAATGATTTTTTTTTTTGGAAGTGCATATATATAACCCCTTAAAAATATCTATGCAAATCCAAATAGTCTCTTAAGTTAAATTTTCATTGACAAATGATGAATATCATATTTGATTAATCCTAGCTAAAAACACAGTATACTAAAAATCTCTTATAATGTGTCAAAAATGTGAAAAACCATCTGTAAATGAAGATTTTATCCTTCCAGATAGGGTTTTATAATCTATTCGAAAGGGTAAAATTGTCGTTTGCACATGGATTTTCACATTTTTAACACATTGTAAGAGATTTTGATATATTATGTTTTCAACCATGGTTAACCAAACAGAATATTCGTAAAATATTCTTTATCTATCAATGAAAGTTTAACTTAGATGGTTATTTAGATTTACATAGATGTTTTCAGATGTTATATGGATTTCAAGAAAAGTCAGAGGGTTATATAGCCTTCAAACAATTTACAGGGGGTTATTTAAATTTTTCCCTTTATTTTTTATAATACAAAAGGGGAGCTATATGCCCACCCCATATAGTTAGAAACCCACCCCATTTTAAAAAAAAGAATAAAGGTTTCATGCACCATTGAAATCAAAGGAACTCACCCCTACTGTCCCCACCCCATGTTGAAAAGAATCCACATAATGTACCTTTCACCCCATATATTTCATGCTAATGCAAATCCCACCCCACCTAATATCAAACTGATGATTCTCTATGAGCCATTCGGTGGATCAGATCGATGAACTAATGCAGTTTGACAATAGGCCTGGCGACCTTTGAACAACTAATTATATGACATGTCCTCTATCGTGCTCTTTTACACTGATTTGACAATCCGTCTGTCTAAAACGTTTATACAGATTTGACATTGGGTTTGTCGAACAAGTAAAAAAATATTCAAACTCATTATGAAAGTAGTTTGACAAGGATATCATCGACATTGCTTATAATTGGTCCACAGTCAATCTGTTGAACCATTTCCACAAGTTCTTGGTCTGTCAAACAGATCAAAAGATTATTCGAAATATTCATTTTCACCACAATTTCAACCATTTTCACCATTTCAACCCACAGACAACTTATATTTACATATTCCACATTCACCATTGGTAAAGACATTGAAAGATTAAACGGTAACACATTAAATCATCATTCAAACATCCAATGGTGTGGTTAGATATATACAAACCATGACCATTGTTCCATGACAAAAGTGTTCAATAATTGCTACAATACTATTGGGATCACTTACACTACACAATATGCATTAAGATGTATATTCTTTGTTTCATACAAACTTCAACATATCTACTGCAACCAAGCAGACTGTCGTAGTGAGCCAATCGACTGACTATGCAATTAGATGTGCATATGGAGGTTTAATCCAAATTTTTTTTTACAATGAGAGATTCTATTAAGGATTGCCGTACATTTTTCACCCATCAGATTACAATGTTAAAATTCCATAACCAACAACCATTCAGCTGGTCTTACTTTGAAAAAATTCCATAACACATCAAGACACTTGCTAAACCAGTTATCAATGCAACCAGTACTACAAATGATTGTGAATCACTCAGTTTTTCCAATTCAATCAAATATGTGCCACAACCAATTCATATGAACCTACATGTAGGGTAACATTTATTTATGAAAATAATGTTGAAGTTTTATGTTTTTCAAACAAGTAAAAAGTGATATGATGAATATACGCCTGCAAGTATGAATACCCAAAAAAATCTATAAGGGCATGTTTTAATACCCACAAAAATCACATTTTCGAATATAAACCCAAAACAACAATAGGGGATGTTTTTAAACATATAAAAAAAATGAATGGTTTTAATTAGGTTTGTGTGGATACATTTAAACTAGGGTTAGAATACATACCCAAAAAAATCAAAACCATTCATAAACAATACAAAATCAATCTAAACCCCTTTATCAACTAAGATTTCAAAGGGAAAAAAAAAAGTCAACAAGAAGAGGAAGAAAAAAATGGTATTTACCTTCAACTTCAGTATTTACCTTCAACTTCACCAGAGACGACCAAGGTGGGAGGAAGGCAACTAGAAGAGGAGAAGATGACCGGAGGGCAATGTCAGTAGTGATCGGAGGGTGTGAACAACAGCCAGATCGCACGGATGGGATGGGCCGAAGAGAGAGAGAGGTTCTATTCTCTTGGGGTGGGTTTTCCACTGCCCACCGCTTGGTATTTATAATGTGGTGGGTTTGACATACTAAAAAAAATGGGATGGGTGGGTTTTTATTAAATGGGGGTGCATATATCGGTCCCAATGCTAAAACATTTTTTTTGAGTAGTTAGGTCACAAATATGTAAAGAACTACAAAATTTGATTTTTATCATTTTGAATGACTAATGGAAAAAAATAATCCAATGATAGCTATATTTGGATAAGCTAATATAAGTTCTCTCCTCCTGTGTCCTACCGTCTTATACGTCGTTGTCTGATAATAACATTATTGCAGTGCAGTCAATTTATACATGCATAGTTATATGCTCTATCTACTGTTCAATATTATTCCTCAAATGTGGGTGATGTTGTTAGTAGGTGAGATGTAGTGTCTTGGATGAGTCATTGCTATTCAGCTTTATTTGAATGTTGATGTGCACTATGTTCCTCGAATAAGGCCATCTACATATATTCAAAAAGCATAAAATATGGTGATTTTCTTACAAACGAAGTAAACATATAAAAACAAAAATATATGTAGATGGCCTTATTCAAATATTTAGGAACGTTGTTACATGTAGTTCATATATGAAGTCTAACAAATTCTCATTTTGCTTAGTAAAATACACACACACACATATATGGTTCATTGAAGCATATATTTTTATTTTTATAAACACTTCATAAGAAGAAAAAAAAATTAAAGCATATATCTTAATAGTAAATTTAAATATGATTGTGTTAACTGAAATATTTGAAAGGAATATATGAGTGGTTGTTAACTGATGTGCAACTCTACCCAATTGTCTATCAGTATCGAGCAAACTCTACAGTATGTGTACATTCATAAATCATACGGGATAAATATAAAAAATACAAAGATAATTAGATTATTTTTAAAATAATTTAAACATTAATATGCATTAATGAATATCAAATGTATTATGCTCGATACGGTACGTTTTATACGTAAGATATGTAATCAAAGTACTTTAACATACGAAATTCTAGGGTTTATGACTATTATAGGAATAGATAACTATATCAGTAGAATAAATGATTTTTTGTTTAGTTGTCTTTTTAGTTATTTTCATTGAAAAACGTAAAAATAAAATATTTATTATTGGTAAGTTGTAAATAAAATGCGAATAAAAATTTATAAAAAGTGAAAAAATAATTTGACATGTGGGCCCCATGATTTATAAGAGGCAATGACAATTGATTTGACAGTGAAACTCATTATACCAGTAGAATGAATTTGGTGGAATAACATAATTCTAAGAGAGAGTTAAAATACAAATACTACCATATTTCCACATATACTTAGTTATATCCATCTATTCCTTTCAAACAAACATTTTTTTATTATTTATTCTCCTTAATTCATTCTTATTCTCCTCTTATTCTCCTACCCAAACAGTCATATGTCAACATGAAACTGGTTATTAGTCATTTCGTCTTCTAGGGTTAAGTTAACCGTAGATGGTTACACAAGAGTAACAGCAGGGGGTATACATATATTAACCATTAAATTTGAAGGAGTTATATGGAATTTTGAAAAAACTAAGTAGTTGATCTGAATATAGACAAACTTTGAGGAGCTATATGCAATTCACTTAAATGGATCAGATATCACCTTCATGGTAGGGCTGCTTGTCTAGCTGGCTCTGGTCCAATAATGGAAGGTTGGTGATCCCCACTCATCATATTGTCACATCAATATAATGTTTTCAACTCTTTTTAGGGCCATGGGCCCATGGCCCATTAGAGGCGGCCCTTTGACAACTCAGGTCAATGATTTGCTAAGAAAAATGAGTTATGTTTCACTCAGTGTTTCTTATATGTCAAATGAAAAATGTCTCAATTATTTTGATCAACTAAAACTTAAAACATACATATTTTTATTTTTTTTTAAATAATAAGCATCACCTAATGAGATATATGTTTTAATAAAAAAATTTATATCGATCCATTTCGAGTTGAATGGACTCATTATTAGTAGATGTAAGAAAATATTTAGCGAGATATACACATCGTCTAACGAGATATATGTTTTATTGAATCTATTACAAGGTATAAAGGATTGTAATTTGAACTTTAAAAATAACTGAGTGTAACAACACTCATTTCAAAAAGGAAAATGTTTTCGACTCGGTCATTTTACAATTCAAAAAACAGACCACACATATTTTAATTTTTTTAAAATAGTAAACATCATCTAATAAGGTATATATTTTGATTAAACGTGTATATTGATTGAATGAACTCATTTTTAATAAGTGTAACAAAATATTTAACGAGGTTTGTTTCAATGAAATACTGAATTTCTAACAAGGTATATAAGACTGTATTTTGGACTTAAAAAAAAAGTGTAACATTGCCTTATTACAAAATGTAGTCTTCTATACCTTATTCGTTCCTCTCTACTCATTGTATCGAAGTATATATTTCATTGAATTTTTTTTCATATTTTTCTATAAATAACATTATTCAATTCATTGGAGCATATATTTCACATTTTATAAAAGTGTGCGTGTGTGTATTTTATTAAACGAAATGTGTGATTTTAAAAAAAATGAAAACTTGTAATGTCTGGGTTTTAGATTTTAAAATGGAATGAGTGTAACATTTTCAAGAAAAAGAGTGTGCTTAGTGAAAAACTTCATTATGCTTTAATTTTTTTATTAAAATTATATATTTTATATTACAAAATATACAATTTTATAAAATAAAAAATATACTATAATTTTTATACATGAAACATAAATGTATGTAATTTTTTTTTAATCCAAGCACATGTCAAAAAGAATACGGAGGATCCAACACAATGAATGAGACAAAATTTATTCAATGTGGGCGACCTTTTTAAAGTAAAATTGTTTTTTTTTTGCTGGTAAGTATTTAAGTAAAATTGTTAATGTTCCTAACAATATAATAATGAGATGATATATTTCTTTCAATGTATTAAGTTTATTTTCATTGAACACTTACACGTACAATGACTTTTAGTTATAAAAAAAGTTCATTAACATCTTTTGCTATTATAGGGGCGTGATTTCTGGTTATCCCCTCTTGGGCCGGATCTTCTCCGATCCGAGCTTTGGAAGTAGACCCGAGATGGTATGGGCTTGGACTCTCCTTCGCGACGATCCATCTAGAGCTTTTGTTTCTCGTCGCCCTCTCCTTCCTTCGGGTACCTGCAAATCACACCAGTGTGGTGCTGGCTACTGCCTCTCCGACGCTCAAGTCAATGATCCCTCCCTTTTGAGAAGAAGAACTTATAACACTTGAGAACCAGTAGGAGAGAGAGTCAGAATTTCCCATACCTTGAATGGGAGACGAAGTCCCCTTTTATATGAAGCAGGGCGTGCCGGTTTAGACCTTACGGGGTGACCATAACGTAATATGGAATCTCCACGTAGCCTCTGGATCTTTGAACATGTGTCATCTAGGGATCATCATGATCCTATAACTGTTTTTCTGACATACTATCCTTTTTGGTGTCAGGGGATATTCCCTTTGTTAACCATT